>VRLP01004468.1:0-48451 GCA_009660295.1 Lophius piscatorius
GTGACCAGAGAAAGTAATACTGGTTATGGAGGAAGACTGGGTCTGATGTGGGGTGCCAATTAAAATAGCTTCGGTTTTGGAGCTGTTCAACTGGAGAAAGTTGTTTTTCATCCACACCTTTATCTCCTCCAGACAAGCGCGGAGAGTTGACAGGGGAGATGATGATGACGATGAGGTTTAGAGACTCTGGTTCTGACCAGAAGACAGGAGGCAGAGCTGAAGATGTTCTGATGTTCTCTGGGAGTGAGGAGGAGGGACAGGATTAGAAAGGAGGACATCAGAAGGACAGTCCAGGTTAGACGTCTTGGAGTAAAAGTCAGAGAGACCAGATTGAGATGGTTTGGAAGTGTGAAGAGGAGGTTTAGTGGATCTACTTGTAGAAAGATGCTGGAGATGGAGCTGCCAGGCAGGAGAAACCAAAGAGGAGGTTTGTGGATGTGGTGAGAGAGGACATACAGTTGGTTGGTGTAACAGAGGGATCTGCAGAGGGAAAATAAATGATCTGCTGTGGAGACCCAGAATGGGAACAGCAGAAAGAAGAAGAAAAAACTGTCTTCAAATGTGTATTCAAAATAACTGCGACCAGCACAATCTTTCAAATAACCTAAATGACATCAGAGACTAAAAGCACAAGAGTGTGAAAACATAATAACACCTCGATGTCCTCGGTCACCCCTCTGAGGGCGGTTTGGTCCATGTTTGAAGCAGCGATCACGGAGCTGAGCTGAGCCTGCGTTTCCTCCAGACCGTCAGTCAGAGCTCTCAGCTTGGTCTCCAGCCGATCCGCCTTCACACTCCCCTGGTCCTGCACCCTCTGGACACCCCGGGCGAAGGTCTGGTACAGCTCATCCCGTTCCAGCTGCAGCTGCAGGGGCACGTGTGGACACACAGAAAGAGACGCGGACATGTTCACGGAATAACTCCGGCTGCCATTTGAGAAACATTACATCCTTTTTATAACTTAGTAAATGTTACCTCACTGAATTTCTGTTCCAGAGCTTCATAGTCTGAGTTCAGATCCTTCAGCTCCTTTTTCTTGAGCTTCTCACTGGTGTCCTGTGGGAAAAATGTGTCACAGCTGAGCCTCGTGTTTACATGCACAGTTTTAAATACTACAGCGCTGATTTCAGCACGTAATTGCGACAGTAAACATGGACACCGGTTTCACCTTCTTTATTTCCCACTGGCTGATCTTTTTCTCGTTTTCAGCTATTTCCTCCTTGACCTTCAAGAGAAGTTCAGCCAGACTTTTGTTATCCTGCAAAAGAGCAGCCTGGTCCTTCTCCTTCTGCTTCTGCGTCATCTTCATGTCTTTAATTTGTTTCTAGCAGAAGGGAAATGAAGCATAACTGGATCAAAAAACATGTGTTGTTACATAGTCATTATAAGCGACTAATCTTCAGAAACTTTCATCTCTGCATCTTATTTTATTTTCTTGACATATACGAAAGAAATAATAAAAATACATAATAGCGGAAATGTACATTATTGACTAAAAAATGTCTCAGCTTATTGAAAAACAAGGAGATAAAACTAGGCCCACACTTTCAACCCTGTCGGCAGCATGAGTGTATCGTACAAAAAGCCTCCAATCTCCTGCATTGTACAAGCAATCCCCCTGATTAAACTCCTCAAATTAAATGTGACTCATTAATAATCTCAAACAGTCCATATTGTCTCAACCTAACTGTTTCTACGAAGTCAGCGGTCTGCTCTAGGATCAGATCCCATAGTGACTCAATGATGAAGATAAATACAGTTAACTACTTTTTCTGATCTCAGTAATAAAACCCGACCGATTTCCTCGTGTCGACTCAAATGAGTTAAATTAGACACAAAAAAAGACACAAAATTGGATGTATGGTTGGGATGTTACGGTCAAAAAAGCCCTGTTGAAGGAAAAATATGACAAATGAAAGTTTGATCTTCTTGATGCGGTTAATATTAGTTAATCTGGACCAAATCGGACGGATGGTCAGGATGTTATATCGTGAAGTTCTGTCTGGAAAACTGTTTTTTTGGGAAAAAAGAGCACCTTCAAGTGAATAAAATATGAACTTGTAGAGTAAAATATGATACATACAATAATAATAATAATAATAATAATACATTTAATTTATAATGCACTTTACAAGGTAGCTCTCTTCCAGTCGATTCCCATTCACCAAATGTGGAATTAATCTGACTAAACGATTGAGAAATTATGGCATGAAAACTGGCGTTTTGGAAATGATGCTCCCCCTAAAGGTGGAATCCACAACAGACTTGTTTCAAAATCAAACCAGTTCTTCCTCGCATTAAGGTCTATTTGGTTCTAAAATTAGAAAATGATCCATGTAACAGTTCTGGCGTTATCATGAAGTCTCTACAGCGGGGATGATGATGAATCCACAATATCCCCTTTTGGGTTATATAATGATCAGTAGAATAAATTACAACATGCAAACAAAACTTCCAGATGTCTTTTGTCTCCGTCTAATGAGAACGCTGGAGGTCTGCGCCGTACTTTGAGAGAGCGGTTCACGTCCACGTCCTCTTGCATGCGGACAACAAAAGCGTTGGCCTCGCCGAAAGCTTTGCTGTGTCCGTCTATAAGAGCGGCGATGTGGCTGTTCCAGTGATCCTCCCTCCCACTCATCTCAGTTCTCCTCAGGTTCTCCAGCTCCTCTGGCAGCAGCGCCAACTTTTTTTCATACTTTGCTTTGATTTCTGCACAGACAGGGACACAAAATTATCGCTCCTGTTTTTTCATTTGCAGAGGGTTTGTTGAGTTTCCATCATAATGACATCATTTATTCACCTGCGAGCTGCTTTTCCCAGGTTTCCCTTGTTTGAGATATTTCCTCGTCATGTTTCTGTTGAGAGAGCAACCAAACTGGTGTTTGTGGCCTTCAGGGCTACACATAGCTCTATCTCAAAAATCAAACTGACTTGGTGTCTACTACCAACCAGCTCAAGCTCCTGGACAAGGTCTTCATCATCGAGCTCCTGTGCGTCCACCATGATGGACCTCCTCTCCTGATGGAGCCCACTCTCCAGTTGTCGTTGCTCTTTCTGCATTTCGCCAACACAGACTGAACCGTGTGCTTTCAGCTCAGAGATTGTGTTCTGGTGTTCACACAAGAGGTGCTTCATCTTCTGCTTGTACACCTAGTGGAGAACAACAATCAAATGTGGGACACAAAATTCATTCGCTCAGTAAAACTGTTCATTGATAATCTTCGCTGGTTTGTCATTATTATTACAGAATGGAATGTGCTAAAAGTGGATTGAGAGCCACAAAGCTGCACGATGGTCATATGACCTTTGACCTTGTTCCATTGAAAGTCCCAGTGGTGTTTGTCTAACTGAAGGAGCTTTACTTTTTGTGTGAGTGACAGCAGAGGCTTTTTTCTTGCTACCCTCCCAAACTTCTGGTGTTGGTGTCGGCGCCACCTGATGGCGGTTAGGCAGACTTTATGACCCCAAAATTCAACTGACCTCTGACCTCTTTAGCTGTAAACCTTGGAGAGTCTTCTGTCAATCGAACCATCCTCCTCACAGTGTGTCGGGTCCGTTTGCGGACATGTTCTCTTCCAGGCTGGCATCTTTAACATCTCCAGTCTCTTTAAACGTATTAATTATTGATCCAACAGTTGAAACTGGCTTTTTTAACAGTCGAGATATTTTTTGTATCCATTCCAAGATCTTTTCAGCTCTACAACGTTTGTTCTCACATCCTCATTGCTGTGTTTTCTATTCTTTCCAATTGTGAAGAACGTCAAAGAGAATTAGGCCTGTGTCACCTCATATTTATACCCCGGTAAAACAGAAAGTCATTGTTCACCTCAGAGTTCCTACTCAAACAGGTGAACCGGAAAATTTAAAATAAGACTGGAAATGTGCTTCAGTTATGTTTTTAATCACAGAATTTCCTTAGGGTGCCAATAATTGTGGCAGACTTAAATATTTGTTTTCTGTCAAAAATGTAATTTTCTTTTATAAATCGTGTTACTTGAACGAAATTTTGAGATTTTTATGAATAATTTTAATCACAGATCATAGCTAGAGATAATAGAGACGTTTTTTTTATATATCTCATTTTACTAATCTTTTGAAGATGCCAATAATTTTAGAGGGTAATGTACATCCCTTCCTCAGTTTAAGCGAATCAGGTTTTTCATATGCAGTTGTGAGGAGTGCAGGCAAGCCCATAAATGTCTTCAGAGCTCTAAGACAGACACTCAACTCTGTTAGCTACGAATGAGCAGATTGGATTTGTTTGCCCAAAATCCACCGACCAATCTGCATGGGTTTCCGTGGTAACGGCTAGGCATCACTAACTACGTATGCCGGTGATGATGCATGAATGAAATCGAGAGGAAAAACTCATTTTTTCTGTCTGTAAAAATAAAAATTTTACACTGTTTGGATCAAATTTTAAAAATTTAATTTCACGTTTACTTGTTTTTTTCATCTGATTACAATCTGGATAGGCCAAAACGGCATTTGGACAGGCATTCTAAACGAAGCCTTGGAGAGAGGGCTGTGGGCCTAGAACTGACCTCAAAGAAGAAAAATTGCTGTTACTCACACTAATAATGTGGACACTTCATAGTGACATCATTCAGAAAAGGATGCATGATCCACTGGTGTTTGAGAAGATTTCAAAATGTGACATTCTGTCACCTTCATAACTCAAAAAACAGATTTGAGTAAATCTGGCTGTACAGTCTGACCCATTTTTAAGCATTCAGCTCCAGTAGATTTCTGTAATAAACTCACCTTGATCTCAACTTGGTGGCGTCCTTCATCATCCTCTATGTCCTTATCTAAGTTTTTCTGTTCGGCCTTCAGCTCCTCCAGCTGCTTGTCTGTGATCTTCCAGAAGTTGTAAATCTTGTCCCTCTCCAGCTGAAAAAAGTTCCTCTCCTCCCTCTCTCTATCGAGCTCCTCTCGCAGGTTAACAATGTACTCCTCCAGCTGGAATAAAAATCGATTTTAGCGTAGGCATTTCTTAGCCACAGAGGGAAGGTCTGTTCTTCAGGGCTGGAGTAAAGTCAAAGGAATTCCACATGAGGTCCTCGATGATACCAACACTGTATCAAATTATAATTAACAGTCTGCTACAAACACCGGGGGTTTATGGTGGACATGGATTTCAACAGGCAGAGGGGCTCTAATTATTTGCCCAAGGTTTTCCCAAGTCTATATGCCCTTGATAGTCCTCCAACTTTACAAATGTTGAATTATCCCTTAAATGTACTTATCACTAGGAGCAGAGAACTTTAATTTGCTCCTACCGTCGCTCCACACATTTAAAACACATCACACTGTGGCTGACCTGCTCCTTGGACATCTCCTCCTTCGTGAGGCCATTTATCAGGGTGGGCGTTCTCGCCTTTGGAGACTTTTTACTTTTTCCCTTGTTTTTGGGAGGCTGGATTAAGTCAGAATAACAGGGGAAAAAATGGATTCAATTACTTCATGGTATTTATTTGATTTACTTAGTGTAAATGAATTCATATAATATTTTACACATAACACATCTTTATTTACATGTCAAATTTAAATTAAAAAAAGTTGATCAAAAGACATCAACACAAATAATAATAATAATTATTATTATCATGTTAATTATTGTTGTATGTTGATCATTTTCAAATTTCACAACCGCATAGACTTAAGTACAAGTACAATTGGACTGATATTGGTAAGTTGCAAATGTATATTTCCACCACTAGGGGGAGCTTTATCTCCCTACAGCCTTTGTAGGGAGAGCTTTATCTCCCCCTAGAGGGGCGACTGTAGCTCAGTGTATCAGGGATGATAATAATAATAATAATAATAATAATAATACATTTAATTTATAATGCACTTTACATTTGGATCAAATCTCAAAGTGCATGGGTCAAACCCAGAAAAAAACTTTTTTTCCCTAAATTAGACTGTGTATGACTATATGTGTTGCATAAAGGATGGAATATTAATTATAATTACGAGTCGCCTCGAGGAGATCTAACGTATTTGTCATATTTGACTGAAGTTGTTCATGTTTCACTTACTAGGGGCCTTTTTTTGCAAATATATTTGCCAAAAATATGTCCAACTGGGTTTTAATTTAGCTCCTATTAATAGACACAGTCTATAACTCATCTCAGCAAAGTAATTCACAGTATTTATTTCAGAGCATTTTGCTGATTTCAAATAAAGAGTTAGATTTAGTCGATATGGACTATTTGGGATTATTAACGAGTTTTACAAGATTTGGGGACTTTAATCTCGAGTCTTTAGTAATTTTTCTTTTCTTTTTTTTTACTTACTTTTCTTTTTAGCGTTTCTTTTATATCTTGTACTTCATTGTGTTTGGAGAGGTTTCTCCTCTCTTCCTCGATTTTCCACTACACCGTGTGATCATTAGTGGTGCTGATGCACTCGTCTGTATCATAGATACTCAAATACGTACGAAAAGAACGCAGAATACGTACGAAATGAATGCAGAATACTTACAAAAGGAACGCAAAATAATACGTAATTAATAAAGAATACGTACGAAATGAACGCAGAATACGTACGAAATGATGCAGAATACTTACAAAAGGAACGCAGAATAAGTACGTAATTAACGCACAATACGTACGAAATGAACGCAGAATACGTACGAAATGAACGGTCCGTGTTCGTTTACGTATCTAGCGTTCAGCGTAAATACTAAATAGGCCTTCAGTAGTTTGGAATGGATGTTTCGAGGAAGAGACTTGCACAATGTGGCGGTAACGATAGAAAACGCCTTGTCATCATCACACAACCACTGACTGTTGCTTTTCGTTAATGCGAGGATAGCAAATTAGAGCATTAACAGCTAACGCTAGCCAAATGTAGGCTATCCAGCTAAATGCAGACGTTAGCTGTTAGCCGCTCGCTGAAGTAATAACTATCTCACTATAAGCGCGTTCAGTGAATTGAATTGAGGAAGATTTTGCTCACCATCGTGTTTGCAGGCTTAAATACAGGAGGACCAGGCGCTTCTTCGTTACTTTAAAAGCTACCGCACGGTTAGATGGCTATTAGCATTGTAGCAAGCTAAGTGTCCGGCTACATGTCTAACTTATGTTGCCACAGCAACCGAGGCACGTGGGTAAAGTTTTAATTTTTATCAGACATCTCCAGAGGGGGGCGAACTGTACTTCCACAGAGTTAGAAATAAATATGCATTTCATATGATAACAGGTTAAAATGTCCCTATTCAAGTCAATTCATTTACCTGGAAGCCTGTGCAACCTGTTCCATCATGGGAACTTCTTTCATTCTAATGTTTGATTACCAGGCTCCACTGCAAACCCGACACTGTAAAATGTTCTTGTACTGCAAGATGCATAAGTGTGATTTCTCATGATTTTTTCTTCTAAATACTCTCACTTTAATCATGTGTCATTGATGTAAACATGCAGAGGTGAAGTGCTAAATATAACTTTAACTGCTCAAGATTGATGGAGAATGTGTAAAGTTTAGTGTAGTTCGTTTGTGCAGTTTGTAGGACAAACAAAAGATAACTGATGGATTAAACGAATCAAATAACAAGTCTAATACATTCTAAATGTCATTTAGAAATGTTTGATGAAATACAATGAATTAGGAATATGCACATTATATTCTATAATAACATTTTGAACCGCATTCCATTCATGAAATCTGTTAAGAAAAAATAAAGCTCATGTAAAATAAAACCAACCGAGCTGCTTCTTTCCACTTGAATCATGAACACTGGATGGCGACATTAATTTTATTCTCATGACCTTATCAGCAAGTTAGTTATTTAAATAGATCATTCATGTAATAAAACTTTATTATGTTTTCATGGCAAGAATTTCACAATTCTTTAGAATTCATCCATCCATAAAATCAATGAATACAATCTAAGGCTTCCAGCGATGTTATTAATGTAAAAGGAGTTTCTGCTTAGTCAGCAGGACCGGCACTACAGAGAAAGTTTAACAAACTCTGACCTGAGTATTTTCTTCTGGATCAGCTGATCAGAATCTGTTCAATGGCTATTTTCATGTGAATGGAAGTGGAATGGAAAGGCATGTTCAATGATTCTCCGGTACTATGATTCATGATGGAACCGGGTAATTCAGGGGCAAAACATCCATTTAATATGAATTTGAAACAGCAGGAGAGAAAAGAGCTGTTAAGGTAACACCATCCATCCATCCATTCATTTTCTTCCGCTTATACGGCGGTCGGGTCGCCGTGGCAGCTGGCTAAGAAAAGATTTCCAGACATCCCTCTCCCCAGCCACACTCTCCAGCTCATCCTGGGGGATTTCAAGGTGTTGCCAAGCCAGATGAAATATATAGTCTCCTCAGCAAGTTCTGGTTCTACCTCCGGATCTCCTCCCAGTTGACGTCTCTGAAAAAACCTCCGGATGGAGGCGTCCTGGAGGCTTCCTAATCCGATATCAGAACCACCTCAACTGGTTCCTTTTGACCCGAAGGAGCAGCGCTCTGCTTCAAGCTCCCTCCGGATGTCTGAGCTCCTCGCCTTATCTCTGAGGTGGAGCTCAGAAACCCTACGAAGGAAGCTCATCCATTGGTTGGAACGTCAACAGACGTTCAAGAGTTGGAGAGAACCGAGAGACAGAACTTCCGAACAGGAGACCGTTTGAAACAATGAAGGTCTTGGCTGTGAAAGGCAGTATTTTGATCTTGAGTCTTCTGGTTCTGGGTGCATCTTCCTGATAAAGAACACTTTTCTTTTTCTTTCGTCGCGCCTATCTGGGCTGCAACACTTATTTGCACATTTTCACAACAGGCCGATGTGACATGTTTTTGCAGCATTTCATTAAAAAAGAAAGGAGGCTCTTGAAGTCAGTATCTTTAAATCTAACATGCATTCGACTCAGCTGGTTCATTTTCACATAGACAAAATCTTATGAGATGGTTCTGGGTTTGTAAAAAGGAGTATAAGACATGTCACAGTACAAAAAAAACCTGCATTTCTCCTTCCTGTCTCGCATCGCTTCGTTGAGCCCCTCCCACCGTCCTCACAAGCTGGAACGGGCTCCAGTAGGACAACGATGCCCTAACAATCCTCGCTATTTGTCGAGTCTGTGGGAGTCTTTCCAAGACCCCAGGCCCTATCTTTACAGCTCCTCTTCTTGAAGACGCTCCTCCAGTTCTTCCCTGACCCGGGGCAGAGCGCTGCAGCTGAAATCTTGCCGCTGCCGTTCTATCCAACATTGGGATGAGAGAAATTCTTTTCTAACTCCCTCAGCAACTGTCTGCTTTGTTGCTGGTCGGAGCAGAATGTTATTCGAAGGCCACTCTGATGTCTGACAACACAGAAAGTGTAAAAGGGCATAATCAGCATTGTACCAGAGATAGCCAACTAATACACCACCACCACCACCACCACCACCACTGTCTCCCCTAAAAGTTTGTTATCACGCTGAGTCAAAAGAAAACAAAATGAACATTATGTTTTGGAATTATTGGACCTGTTCATACATAATAACCTCCTCCCTACGGTACGTGGACTTTGTCGTTCTTTCTTCCTGACAGAGAGCCCTGGAGAAAAACTCCCTCCTTGTGCAAAGACCACATGACTGAAGGCCTGTGGCTCCTATAAACACATTAACTGCTAAAATGACGATACAGGGATAAAACTTAAATACTTCGACTTCTTCTATTGGCTGTTTCCATCTTGTCCTGTCCTCTTAATCTTCCTCTGTCACACCAGCCAACTGAATGTCCTCTCTCACCACAACCAGAGACCTCCTCTTGGACATTTTCCCTCTTTTTTCTCCTGCCTGGCAGCTCCATCTCCAGCGTAGCTCCACTATCCTTCATCCAAACCATCTCGATCAGGCCTCTCTCCAAGTCGTCTCACCTGGGCTCTTCTGTCACAGATAACTTATGACACTCTCCTCCACCCACTCCACCCGGTCTGCACTCTCTTCTTCACCTCTTTTCCACACTCTCCGTAGCTCTGAACAGTTGACCCCAAATACTTAAATCCCTACACCTTCTTCATATCTACTCCTCCATCTACACCGCTCCACCTGCCTCCATTTTATTCACACACATGTATTCCGTCTTGCTGGCACTGACCTTCATTCCTCTTGTCTCCAGCGCCTACCTCCACCTCTCCAGCTTCTCATGCATCTGCTCCCTACTGTCATTAGAGATCACAAAGTCATCAAAACATCATAGTCCATTAAACTCCTTCTTGACTTCATCTGTCAGCCTGTCCATCACAACAGCAAACAACAAGGGGCTCAAAGCCGATCCTTGATGCTGTCCCACCTCCACCTTGAACCCAGTATAACTAAAATTCTAATATTGTCTAATATGTCTAATATTTGAAGAAAATACATCAAGTAGTTCCAGTCTTTTCACAAGGAGTCAGTGGAGCCACTTCTCAATTAGAGAAATTGTCAATAGAATGTTTTATTAAAAAAAACAACAACATGTATTTTATTTTTATCGCTATGATATGATCAATATTTCATCCTGTGTAAGAGAGGGTCTGGTTAGATTATTATTTGAGGTGACTGTCTCGTCGTCCACAATTGTAGCTTTCTCTCTCTTAACCATAACCATTTTGAGAAAGTTTTTTAAAAAAAAGTAAAAAAGCTTCCTCTAGTTTTAGAAGTTTTAGAACTTCTAGAACTATTAAAATAAAATGAATGAAATATGTTATATAAAAATGTACTCATATACACCATATTTAAACTAAATCGGACCAACAGTTGAGAAATGATGATCCGGAAACAGCAAATTTGGAGATAAAGCACCACCTAGTGGCAAATATATGCAACTGACCTTTCCAAAAATCAGTCCAGTTCTTCCTCACACTGAGGTCTATGGGTTTATAAAATCTTAAAAAGGTCTACGCAATTTGCTTTGAGTTATTGCGTTTACATGAAGGGTTTGGCGATTACAATTCCATAATATCCTCGACTTTCTCTGGATATAATTATCTATTAAAAAAATAAAATCCACAGGCTACTACAGGTTACGTTATATGTGCTTATTCTTATTTCACATGTCCTTATTTAAATGTATTCTCTAGTTCCTCCATCTACACCCATTTGTCTGTTTGGACAGATTCACTGTATGATCCTGGACTTTTTCACTGTATGAACCTGGACTGTTTCAACATATAAACGTGGATTTGAGAAAAGTCCAGGAAACTGAAAGTGAGGGGCAACCGAGCTTCCTCTGTCGCAGCCCCTAAACCATAGAATGAGCTGCCCCCTCATGTTCTGTCGGCCCCCACGCTGTCTGTTTTTAAGACTCATTTTTATTCCTTGGCCTTTAGACCAGGATGGGTGTTGGACATTTATTTCCTGTGGTCTTATTGCTCTGCTTTAACTTTAACCTTGTTTATTTTTTCATGTGCCTGTACTGTTTATTGACTGTACAGCACTTTGGACAAATCTGTTTTTTGTTTGTTTTTTAAATGTGCTTATAAATACATTTGAGTTGAGTTGAGTAGTCCTAATAATATTTCATCATAATATGGATCCTTATTTTCAATTTTTTTTTTCTAAATTGTCTTCTCTCCTGCAGATTCCACAGACACCAATAAATCTTGGCTTCGACATGAAATCACTAAAGACATTTGTGTTCACCTGGCTGTTGTGTTTATCTTCATCTTTATCATCATTCTAATGGTCAGACCTCCTCGCCCTACAATACATCTCAAATAAATAACCCGCCCACCCTCAGATTAGTTTCTCATGATGTTTACATTTAATATTTCCTTTGTTGACATGACCTGGCACATGTCGCAACCAGTGCATTTTTTTTTGATGACTCAAAACTATGGTTTTGTACGTTATACTGAGTTTTTAGCATTGTAGGTAGTACATTCATTACTACTGGTAAGTTCGTTTTTTTATTTTTTTATTTTAATATGGAAAGTAGTTTTTGTTTTGTTTATGTTAATCATGTGTAAAGTTACGTTGATTTGTTACAACAGTTTAACCTTTTCAGCGTGACTTAAGTTCTGTTTATTTATCTGTATATATTACAATTATGTTATAGCACTAAGGTCTTGCTCTGTCATAAGTAAATGAATTGTCATTACATGAATTCATCCTGTTATTCACTGTTTTAAACTTTCATGGTTGTCATTTCTGTTATTTTTTATTTCTTATGATGGCCTGTTTTATTCATACGTTATCGTATATTCTTTCTCTGTTTAAATTTGCAAATGCGTTGTAAATCTGGTTTTATTATTCGTTTTTGTTTCATTATTCTCATTATAATTACTATTATTATTACTATTACTATTATTTTTTAAATTATTATTATTATTATTAAGATAAGGTAGAACCAACGCTGTGATGTGAACAGGGGACATTCAAACTTAATATTTTTCATTTCTCAATTTCTTGTCACAATAAATGACCACAATTAAAAAGTATGACACAGATTAATTTTAAGCTACATATTGTACAATATTTGTGGATAGAGATTTTATTTGATTTGGCTTTAGTAAGTTTGATTCTTTTTTTTGTATGCCCTCGCAGAAGCAGGGATACAGTCTAGGGTTAATAATGGGACATAGTCTATTCACATCTCCTTAAAACCACTAGACACAATCCAGTGAAATTTCACGCATCTTTTGTAGGGAACACAAAGATTTGCAACATCAACAATCTCATTCACAAGACAGGCATATATAGGGGGTCAAATTAAAGCCTGTTTAATTTGTATGTGTTCCTAGAAGTCAAACAGTTTGTTTTTTTTCTTTAGAATATTTCAGCCTTCAGAACGACCCCCTTTCGACCCCTTTGATCCATTGTTTTTGAACAATGAGACTTGAACCGGATATAGGGTCGTTGGGCTTCAAAATAGAATAACTATGAAAAAAAAAACCGCCAGAGGGGCGATCAGATCTAAAGCAACAGCAAACTCAATAACGGCTTACTCAATAAGCATTTAACTTGATTCATTCAATAGTTCAGGGTTCAAGACAATAATTATACAATTAATTTATCAAAACGAATACATAGATTTGAGAAGTATTGCAATAAGATAACAATAAATTACTAATAAAGAAAAAACATCCGTCAAAACTCACAATTCATGTAGAATGAAGGGCTCTCCTGAAAGTATCCCAGTAATTAAGCTATAATTTGGACGTATCATTATTTCGGATTGTTTTCCATTATTGTGTGGGTTTTGGTCCTCTGGATTTTTTTTAAATGTATACACAAGCACTGTAGTGTGGACAAAATCTAAGCCTGAATAGCATGTAGGTTGAAACCACTTTTATTTGTCTATTTCTATACATCGGTAGATAATTACATGTAAAATGCGTAACTATAGAACATGATAATAAGAGATTTGGACAATATCTACCAATCTTTGACGGAATTTATTTTAAAAAAGACAGCCAGTTGATAAAGGCTAAATTATATATTTTTCTTCAGTAAGGTATCTTATTAGAACCCAGATTTTGTTTTTGAAGTACGTTTTATATCTTTTTACAAGATGATCTCATGTCTGTTGTATGTCAACAAAGCTACAAAAATTCAAAAGCCGTTGCCGGAAGTTGCTAGTTTTACTTTGAAAGCCTGAATCTGGTCCTACTCCTTGGGCTCGCGGTCCCGTTATCTGCCTGTTGTGCGCGAGGCGGGCTCGAACATCGTCCAGAGATGAGACGAAAGAGGAAAGAGGACGACGTTCGTTCTAAAACTTTAGTCAAACTCACTCAGAGTGTTTGGAAAACGTGTCTGGAGCTGCAGTGGTGGATTTTCATCGTTTGTCTGACCGGTAAGAGGATCAACCGAGAAGTGTAAGGTGGAGTAACAGGTTGTTCAAAAGAAACAGTTGCTGAAAATTTTAGCTAATGTCACAAGAACTAAGATAACCTGCTCCGGCTCCTCAATTATTATATAAGTGTATAATTACAGTCTTTCCCACATGTTATTACTTAGATATCATAAATTGAGTAGCAGGAATTGTTCCTGGAAAGGTTACAATACTTTTTAATGATGTCAAAGCTGCATCACACCCATGAAAACAATCACAGCTAACCGTTAAAAGGAGCTGGATGTGGTCCGGAGTTCCCTGCTTCTTTGAAGTTTATGGATTAGGAGGCCGGAAGTACCTGAAAGAATCATTTAAAAATATGCATATATTATAGATGGATGGATGGATGGAAGGTAGTTGGGAAAAGGAATTCGAATTTAACATTTTTAACAGTGGTTACATAATGTGCAAGAGACTTATGAACCTATAATAAAACTGGTACCCACCAGTTTTAATTAGAAGAAATTTAAATACGTTTTTCACAACCTAATCCGATTAATTCATTTCAGCATGCACTTTTTAAGTTATGAGGAAACTGTAGATTAGTTATATCTCCATGAATTGATTTATTTATTAAGTTCCATTCACATTATTGACAAATGAGTTTATATTAAATGAAAAGTTATGAGTTTTATAAAGAAAGGAAAGGAATAGTTACTGGCACAGAATTTTTAAACAAATTTTAAGTTGTCACATTCGGGGCTTACAGTGAAATAACCCGGCCCAGTTTGCATAAAGGAAATCTACTAATGTGCAAATCAAAACAAATATATGATAGATTCCTGTTATCCAAGAAATTAAAAAAATTAAAAGTTTGAAGTATCTTTGATGCAAAATGTCAGCGTAACTCCGCTCCAGCGTCTCAAATAAATAAAATTCCCATTCATTTTGGTGCAAAAAAAACCCCCAGTTCTGTAATGTTCTTTGGTTTACATGTTTGCAACCATCCAATTCAAATCCCATCAGAGATATCCTGTGTGAGTCATGTGACTGTGACCGCCACTGTAAAATATTCCAGGAATTCCTCTGGAAACAAACCTTTTTGATAGTATATTTTGGCATAAACCTTATCTACAATGTATGTGAGTAATAATATACCATAAAAAAATCATGGCATTCTTTTTGCCGCCACCACAACTGTTGCAAATCCTTCATGTTAACTCAGTAGTTCAAAAAACATTTATTGCATGATTTTAAAATTGTATTTTTCCATAGTCCGTAGTGCGAGTAAGATCTGGATTGATTTTGGGAAAGATTGATTCCACATATGGATCACTAGGTGGAGTTTCCAAAATCAGAATTTTCAGGCCATAATAACTGTTAAAATTTGGTGCATATGAATCCGCTCAAGGAGCTCTGTCATGTTATATTTTACTCTTAATAGCTCTTAACTCTTTAGGGGATTTTTTTTAATGAAAAAAACATTTTTTCAATAACTTCTTAACCGTTGTTTTGATTAAGTGCAAATGTACCTCATATGGAGTATCTCAATGAGATCTAAATTGTATTTGTCATATTTTGCTGTAATTGTTTATATTTCACTCACTAGTGGGTTTTTTTTTTATCACAAAAAACCCCCAAAACTCACATTTCTTTGACTGCAGTTCCCAGCCATATGTCTGATTATGTCCAAATTGGTTCATATGAGTCTACATAAGGAGAGTAAGCTTATCTCTCTTAAATTATTTCACTAAAATTGGTCATATTTTACTAACTGAGGGAGTTTTTTGTGAAAACAACAGTCTCTCGTCTGTAACTTCCAATTGCATCTAAAATTCACTCATTTGAATTGACACAGGGAAATGGGATCTGATCTTAAAGCAGACTGTTGACTTCATAGAAATAGTTAGGTAGAGTCAATATGGACTGTGTGAGATAATTAATGAGTCACATTTATTTAGAGAAGTTCGATCAGGGGAGATGTTTGTACAACGCAGGGGATTGGGGGCTCTTCAGGGATATACTCTTGTAGTCGGGGATGACAGCGTAGGCCTGGTTTTGCTTCCACAGATACAGTAGGTATCTCATTGTGACACTGATATTTATAAACGCACCTAAAAGTCCCATTTTTATCTGTGTGAAAGGTAAAAGACAGTGTGGTTAGCAATCCATTACATAAAAAAGCTTACATATATTTATATTTATTTTCACATGAAATCAGACAAATAACGCAAACAAAACACTTCAATTTCCCATAAATCCGTCCGAGATACCTTGGAAAGCTTCTTTATCCAATATATCAGCAGAATCCTCCCCCTTCTCCTCTATCTCCTACTTTCATTTCTCTGGATGTGGCTTCCTCTGAAAACTAATAATGCCTACCCTAGATCGGCCCCCTCCCAGCCTCTGAAACCAGGAAGACCACCCTCTTCTGCTTCTCCGTGTTCTCCGTGAGGAATTTACAAGTCAGCTTAATTTGAATTTAAACAATGCTACTTTCCCCCCCGAAATTCACATGACTCCAGCTTTACTGTAAATCCAAACTGGCTTCAGATGACATTGGATGAATAGAGAAAAAAATAAAAACACAAAACTATAGTCCAAAGTTTAAACAGGAATATCCAGCAAAAGTATGAAGTGTCTTTTTTTAACAACATGCAGCAACAGGAAGATTTTAAAACTATAAATTACATACATGATCAAGTAAAATTATACTAAAAAAAACATTTTTAAAGTTTCATTTTCAAAATTATACTTAAGTATTCTCTAACCTTCCAAAGATCTGAATGAACAAACTACTTAAAATACATTTATTATGACACTTATTCTGTATTTGACAGAAATGGTGGTGTTTTTGTGTGAAATATCTCTGGTCTTAAAATTTTGGTGTTACTAGCGGCATTGTCTTAATTGAATTATGGTGTAACATTTAATTGATATCGATAACATTCTCTTACTTTTTAGATCTTTAATATTAACCAGTTGTTGAAAAATGCGCTTAAATATTTCTCAGCCAACGCCTTCAGAATTAATTCTTTTGTTTGGGACAAAATCATCCTGGATTTATAATAGCATGTGAGGAGATGGAACCAGCTGATATTTGACATGGTAACTCAATAAATTATTATTGTAATCATTAAGTATTCATAATTATCGTTTGTTAATTTTCTGCCCATCATTTATACAGTTTTGGTAGTTATGTTCAGGTCTGTGATACTTTGTTTAAATAGGAAAATCTAACAGTCATTGTGAAGGTGTTGGTAAAGATAAAATTTTGCTTCATATAGCTTATTTGTATTTTCGATTAAATCTATCGATGCTTTAGTTCCTTTAGATTCACTCTTAGCATTATCAAGAAAACAAAATGCTTTCACCACACCTGGTCTGGATTAAGTTAAGCAGCCACCCAACTCTTCCCTCACCTCTCATCCCTCTCGCTCATCTCCCACTGCTTGGCCTAAGAGACCCCCCCACACACACACACACACACACACACACACACACACACACACACACACTAAAAGCAGCAGCAGTGTACCCAGATGTTTCAGGGTGTGTTTTTTTTCAAATGGTTGTCTCTAGTTTGTGTTCCAGTTGAATTGCCTACATCTAGATCTAACTCCTGGTCATCATGTGACCCAGAGTCCTGCGGCTTCAGAAGCTCCAAAACAACTTCAGGTCAACTCAGCTCACAGTCAGCAGAAGCAGCACAAACAGCCTCCACACAGCTTTGTTTTTTCTGCAAACTCAAGTGTGATTCATCGCATTACACATTCCAGCTAAAGGAAAACATGGAAGTATCTCTGGTCAGTGATCTTCCTCAGATATTTTTGTGCACAAAATCTCTTTTGGAGAAGGAAAATATAAAAAACTTCAAAACAAGATAATTCGGTGGCTAATACGGTTTTCTTTTTATGAATTATAAGCTGATTTTTTGGTGTGTTTGATGACGGCGCCAGAGGTGCCATACACTCGTAGTTATCGTTATATTACCAACCATATGTCCTCCACACCTCTATGTAATGGAGGATATAGTCCATACGCATCCACCGCTCGTCAGAACTCAAAAAAATTTCACACATGCTTTGTAGGGGTTTCTAAAGGTGTGCTTGTCATAATGGTTTCTTCAAAATGCTTATTTTTACTTTTTAGGCTCATATTAACTTTTTTACAGTAGCCCCATCATCTGTGACCTGTTTTCTAGTTAGAAAGAGTGATATGACATAAGTTAAAGTCACACTGACGCTGTAAATATGTGTATTATGTCCAGTGTTCAGTTTTGACAGATGACCCTGAGGCCTTGTTCCAACCAAAAATTAAAACAGGTGCTAATTCCGGGCCGGTTCTTTGTTGGTTCAACTTTAGGACCAGCTGGAGTTCATGTCCATGATGAAAGTCTTCATTATAGAGTAACAGTTTTATTATTTTTCGGGTGGACTCACTTACACATGGCAATCAAAAGTTTTGGTTTGCTTTGATAACCCGGCCCCTGACATCACTGGGTCTTGCTTCTAGCCCAGTTTGCTTTTGGTTCGTTTTGAGCACCTGTTGTTAGGGGCCACGGCCAGTTCTTCTGCTATGGTAAAGCTAAGGACTGCTTCCATGTCAGGCACTTGCCCGAAACTGGCCCAGGAACTGCCTCGGTGGGAACAGGTTCTGAGAAGAAACAGTGGTTTTGTTGGGAATTAAAGGGTTCTCAAAAGGAGTGTAGTGTTTTTTTTTCTAGATGTTTAAGTTTGTCTTTACTGATTCTTTCTCATCATGTCCTCCCACAGATGTCGTCCCTCCCCGATGCTCAGCGGTTCATGTGTTTGTGAGGGATGATAACAGGTATGCTGTGCCGTTCCAGTCAGTGGTCCTACCCTGTCAGTACAACAGCGTATCCACCCAAACCCCTGTGGTGCAGTGGGTCTACAAGTCATACTGCCGCGACCGCACTCGAGATTCGTTCAGCCTGTCCGACAGCCTGAATGGCGGCCAGGGAGGAGGTGACCTGTCGGGGGTAACTGGAGGAGCTGGAGGAGGGTACAAGAAAGGGATGGCGGCAAGTTACCTTGACTGCTCTGATAGCAGCCGAACGGTTCGAACTGTGGCCTCCCGCTCTGGATCCTCCGTCACGCTGTCAGAATACTACAAGAACAGAGACATCTCCATCACCAACAGTAAGATATCTGCACCGCTGTCTCTCTCATATCCACGAGTCTCATCTTTACAAATCAAACAGCAGCTGTCGCCATAGCGGCAACTTTCTTTTAGTTTTATCGGCTGAACTTAAGCTCTCTAGCTTTAGGTAGAACTTCAGTTTATCCGGTTTAGAACGGGCAGGTTTTGCTGGAGAAATATTGCTTCAGAAAAACTTACACAATAGACTAAAATCAATAAAAGATTAGACATGAGGCATGGAAGAAATAAAAAAAAAAGAGTATAATATTAACCTCCAGAGCAATATAATCAAACAAACTTAAAAGGGATAATCTGGTGATTCCAGTTTACTTGCATATAAAAGAAAACATATTCTCTCATGCTTTTATGACACATTGTTCCAAACCTGCAATGAAGCCCGGAAAGTTTCATAAGTACTTGGGCGATTGTTTTTCAGGTCATAAAACTCAACATTGTTTTTTTTGTGTGTGTGTTTTTGCCAATTCTGATTTTGCAGAAAGAAAGGTCGGTTGTGAAATAATAAATCCATAGATCCATCTTTGTGAAACATATGACGTTCTGATTCAGTACTTTCAGGTGCAAATAATGGTACTAGCACATACATGGGAAGAGAATTAGCACAAGATTGCACTTTGCTCTAATGCAGGAACAGCGTTTCCAAATTAATGCAATCTTTATTAAAAATAATGATGAATATTTTTTGTGGTCGTTGCAATCTGACGATTATCCTAAAAATGATGTAAATTAAATCTCTTATCGCCGTAAAAACAGTAGCATTACAAAATATTGCACCAGTAAAAAAAAAACCAGACCAACATCAGGAATTGCTGCTCATACCATCCCATCATCCTCAGTGCTACATTTCCTGACTGTTTGAAGTTATTTGAGGAACATCTGAGGGATGCTACAGTGAAAGTAGTTAATGTGTATGTGCTTGCTGGAAAGAGAGAGGTAGCCTTGTTTGCAGGCCTCAGATTTATGTCCAAATCTGGCTGAATCAACCTTCTCTTCACGAGCGAGGAAAACGTACAAAAGAAATGGTTTTCACGCTGTCCTCTTATTCATCCTGACCTCTCTCGCTCCCTCTGATGTTTTTCAATGTTCGGCTGTTAGTTTCTCTCACTACATCTCTCCACATCCCACCATCCTCTCTTTTTTTATTTTCTCTGTTTCTGTCCCGCTCCACCTCCTGTCCTTAAACAGGTCTGTGCAGGAATGCTGTAAGGCAAAAAGAAATAGTGAAAGCTGGAACTGTGTCGTCTTTAAAAGACGCCCCGTTGTCCATACCCATGTAATCCTTTTCAGGAGCTGGAGTCTGTCCCAGCATCCAGTGGTGGGGGGTGATCTATTAATCACATGTCTACAGAAAGCCAACTGGACCTTTATTTAAGATCATTGCAGGGAAACTTAAAATGAAAATGGAGTGGACAGTATTAGTATAAAAAAGTGTGTAATGAAGGTGTCAAATGGGAGACTGGTCACTGCAGTGCAGCGCCGTCTGTCTGCCTGCCTCTCCTCTCCTTTCCTTGGCTTACAGGAAAAGGAAATGAATTATACAACTCATTTCCTGTCTGCTACATTTACATTTCTGAACCCCATTCAGTTAAATTATCAACCTAGAATTGTCCCACATGTTGGATTCTCATGACAAACTATACTGGAACTTTTTTTTTGTCATTTTGCTTTGAGTCTTGCTTTCATAGGTAGAAGAGCATGAAAAATGAGTAGAATGTTGTCATTTCCTGCATTACCCCACACCATTACAAACACACTCTGTGAGAAAAGAAGAAGATATATCCATCTTTATATTAAAATAACAGTAGCATACTGACCTAATTTGATCCACTGGATTTGTTGACCTGAGTAGAATTGGAATTGGGAGTTTTTTAATTCTGAAATCGGTTTATACCTATATATAATAGGTTTTACTTTAAGACTGTTTTTTTTCTCCTGCAGAGGCAGACTTGCGCATCGGAGAGGTCCGGTGGGGAGACAGTGGAGTTTACATCTGTAAAGTGGTGATATCTGATGATTTAGAGGGACAGAATGAAGCCTCGGTGGAGCTGCTGGTTCTCGGTAAGCAGACGCTACTTTCCCAAATACATTTTATCAAGGTTGACAGTTATTGGAATGATTAAGCTGAAGAATAAGGTCACATTTACTATCTTCCATTCACCATTCCACTGGTGGAACCTCTCTCTATGTCTCTCAGTAGCTGCATGAACGAGATGTGCAGTATAGCCATTTGCCTTGTACATAAAAAAGTGCAATATGACGTAAAGTGCATGGTAAAGTCTTGGAGAGAATCATGATCTCAATTATCAGCTAAAAAAATCACTATTCTCATTTTAGCTAGATTAATCCAGTCCTAATAAGAAGTGTAGGACCAAAGGTGAGTCTCAACAATCCGTTATTCCTAATTAATCACACCTCATTTATTGTAGAATCAATAACTTTTCAACAAGCTTCTTTTTCATCACTAGTCCTTTCTCTGACTTAATGGTGATTTATTTGTCTGCGATAGCACCATACACACTAATTAAGGAGTTGGCACTTCTAACGTTGTTTTACCTTAAGCGCAACTGCAGGAATTTCATTCAGTAATATTGTATGTTACCATGAAGAGCAAGAGTCTGAAACTTGCCTGCTGCACAAAAATTATTGCTGTGTGTGTGTGTGTGTGTGTGTGTGTGTGTGTGTGTGTGTGTGTGTACTACATTCAATTGTTGTGAAAGTATCTCTAGTTAGTTGTATCTTTACAGTATCCATGTAATTTCTCTGTATTCAGTTACAAATGTTACCATAGTATCGGCTGAGGGCCGAGGCGGCTCTTGGTGGTCTAATTCACCCGCTGAAGCTGAACTTTTGTTTGGCAGGCACTCAGAGACTTATGTGTATGCACACAACACACACACACACACACACACACACACACACACACACAAAGCACTACACAATAAGCTTTACAGTTGGCAGAGACTTGAGTACAGTGTAACTTAATGTTGGGTTTGGCCATGTTCTGATAACATGACACAGGTTATGCTGGGATGATAGGCTCCAAATGAAACATAATAATAATTTACAGTATTCAGCCTGGCATGAAGGTCTGTAGGTCTCCTGCAGAATTAACATGTCGTATTTCCTGGTCTTAGTGTAGCTAATAAGGCATGTGAGGCACTTGATGTGTTTCCATGACAACAGTTGGGGCTGCTTCAAATGGCTCAGAGGGCCTTTGTCTTTGGAGCAAACGGCTCCAGGAGAAAGAGACAGCGATGATTTAGCGGTGTGGAGGAGGGACCACAGAGTACACAGATGCAAATAATGGGGTGTGACACCTTGTGAGACACTTGACTAATGTGGACTTCTTAGGACATCCCAACTGCACTCTGTTCTCTCTTTTAGAGTTCAGGCAGCGTTTTCATAGTTCTGAAGCAAAAAACAATCAATATGTATATGGTTGGTCATTTGTTGTATACAAAGAGTGTCACAATTTACCCTTTCATGCATTATGTCACCTGTATGTAAACAATAAATGTTTCAAAGAATTCAGACCGCACCATCGAATCATAATATTTAATAAACGTTTTTTTTTTTAAATAAATACCTGGGAGCATAAAGAAATTACAATAATGCAAAACGATACGTAAAGAGAAAATTTAAATTGTGTTCTTGGCTGGATTGTTTTCTAATCCAGCAAAGAACACATTAATAATCCCAGAAAGATCCAGATTAAGGTATGTGTAGTGTCTACCAGAGTCAGGCAAAGATAGTCCGGTTTGCTATCTGGTTTTTCCCTCACATCTACAGCACTTTTCTTCTCCACACTCACAGCCTTTACAGCAGAACACCCTCTCCGACTGTTCTCATCAGCCCTCTCACCCCTCTCAACCCCTGCCTCCTTCATTTTCACAAAGCCTCAACTTCTATGCTCAAACAAAACACACTCATGCATATTTTTGTAGCAGATTGTGAAACCCCACCACTTAGTCTGCATCAATGTTACATTCAGACATCAGCTGACCTTGTGTCCAGTCCTTTAAGGCTGTATAGAATATGAAAATGAACGGGGAAGGCGGAACACTAGTATGATCCCAGGAACAATAATTGATAAGTGACTATGGCTACAAAAATCATTTTGCTACTGATAATAAGGAGAACTATGTAATCAGTTTTAGCCATTATCGTCCTCTGGGAATAGTCAGTGGAAGGTTGGAGAGACCACACCTTCCACTGAAGAAGGTCTGTCACAGAGCCCGCAATAAAACGCTAACAACGTTTTTTGATTGTTCAAATGTTGTGCAGTTGAAGTGTTTGCATTCCTTTAGTAAATACCTGTAATTTATCTAAAAAATATCACCATACCCTAGAAACATGGCCGAGAGGCCGGTGAGTTTGGATGGGTATTGCAGCTTTTCTTGAGATGACAAGCATGTTGATACGTTAAGTTGTATTAAAAGATTTTTTTATAGTGAATCAATGGGGTTTCATTATGTAGCCGCTACCCTCTTCATTAGCCAGAACATTGTTTGAGTAAATGCTTCTCTGCAGTCTCTTTCTGGTTCTGGGTGTGAGGGTAGCTCCCACCTCTGAGGTGTGCTGCTCTGCATGTAACATTACTCACAGCTCCTGCCTGTCTGTCATGTTATCTTCATGAGAGCGACCTGTATTCGAGTCTGTCTCACTACCAGACAGATAAACCTTTCAGCCTGTTAGATCGGACATCAAATCACCAATCTCCTTATTGGTTGATCTGATATGGGGACTCTGATATGGAGACTCTCTGGAACAGGACCATAAGTTGTCCTGGTGTCGTGCTGCTGTCGACCCGGCAACTCTCAATATAACTGTTTATTTCTGTTTCTTTTCTCTTCGTGCATGTTGCCGCAGCAATAACTTTCTGCAAAATCAACCACTCAATATTATATCAACCCTCTCCTCTCCTCTCCTTTCTTCTCTTCTCCTCTCTTCTCCTCTCCTCTTCTTTCTTCTCCTCTCCTTTCCTCTTTTCTGCCCTGTTTCTCTCCAGGTTTCTCAGGGGTGCCTGGGGATCTCCTGCCAGGCTTTGATTTGAAGATTATGCCAGGTAGGGGCATGATGTCTTCTCCCCCCTAACCTGGTTCCTTCCGTTCTAACTAACTCTACTTACTGCTCTAACACAGTGTAGCAACCATTTGAATGGTGGTGGCAGTGGCGTGTGGTATTTCCTGGGATTCATTTTCTCACACAGTAGGATAGATTTAGGAAAGCAAATATAGAAGAAGTGGTTTCTGATACACGACACGCGGTCTGATTGACTGTTTTCCCACCATGAAATTGTTTCTGTGCTACCATATGCTGATCCTTTCTAACCGACTCTCCAGTATGTGATTCAGCTGTATTGTGGCAGCTATTTTTAACCCAAAGGTCTTATCACACCTGGTGATGATGTCAGGCTTCGCTGTAAAGCAGCTATCATGCTCATTATATTTATTTATGGTTGTGGTTAACAGGTCATCCCCCAGGATTTGGACATCACCCAAAAGTAGTGCAGTGATAACATTTGAGGGAGGTTTGTTCATGTAACATCAAATTCCTGTAATACAGATTTAATCATCTCAGTGTGTGGGAGGTGATTCATGGACGGGTTATTTGGAAACAGCTCCCAAAATGAGAAATGCGATTCACAAAGACAGGATCCTGACTGCATCTTTATCAGTGGTCTTACATTAATACATTTTATTGTCCACATGCACGCCCACAGAGCTCAAAAATGTGGATGTGTGCTGTGTTTGTAGCAATGGTGAACAAGTGTGGATGTGTGTTTGTGTGTGTGTGAGGGTCATAATGATTGTAAATTTGATCACATTACAAGCTAATTTGTTGTCATAGCCAAATCTTCAGTATCTCACAGAGCAGCGTAAACTGTCCTCCTGCTTCCTGTAGCAGAATCAGGTTTCCTGTGTGTGTGTGAGAGAGAGTATGTGTGTGTGCGTGTGTTACTTACTGGTTTTTCATTGTTATAGATTTCCTCATCTGCCCTCTCTTTCCCTTTCCTTTGCTTTGTCCCTATAGACAGACACACGCAGTTTAGCTCTTGTACTAAAATCTTCAACAGTCAGGTTTTACCTTGAAATAAATCACAGCAGGAAAAAGATGATCCTGCTTGGGGTGGTCTTAAGAAGGAAGAATATCTTAAATGATTTCTTTCACTTGGTGAAAATCTGTTCTCCGTTATCTTCTCTGTTAGTTGTTTTTTTACTACACAGACCGATCCGTCAGCCATCAAAAATTGTTTATGATTCAATCATTAACTTATCTTGCTAATACTTTTTAGACATATTTAGCTCTTGTGTTGAATTATTCATTTTGAATAATAATATGACACTTAGCAATTAATAATGCTCTTGAGATGAAACACATTAAAAGTTCAGCACAAACTGACTTTGTTTACTCACTAATCAACAGTTGCCGTATAATCTTATCTCATCTCATCTGCATTATTTACTATTAGTAATATATTTTTGCTAATTTTTTAGTTGTGAATCACTCATTCATTTCTGTTCAATAATAGTATTTTATAAATGGCTCGTTTTCATCAAAATCTAAATCATCTAAAACATGAGCCAAGTAAGGTCAAAAGTATTACACAGTGTGCATCTATTAGAGAGGCTTGTTTTCTACATAATAAAAAGATATTCTCCATTTAAAGTTTCGACATTGGAAATAATACATTTACAACTTTTGAAACATTTAGAACACTTACTGCACATTATTCTTTTCTGGCTTCAGAGGAAACTGTTCTCAATATTTAATAATGATCCCTGGGACAGGGATTCATTCATTCATTCATTCATTATATCACTCATTCATTCATTTCCTTCATTCATTCATTCATTCTATCACTCATTCATTCTATCACTCATTCATTCTATCATTTATTCATTCTATCATTCATTCATTCATTCTATCACTCATTCATTCATTTGTTCATTCTATCATTCATTCTATCATTCATTCCTTCATTCTATCATTCATTCCTTCATTCTATCATTCATTCTATCATTCATTCATTCATTCATTCATTCATTCATTCATTCAGTGGTGCCGAGGTATATACAGTACAATTAATTCGAACATATCTAAAGGCAAACAGCAATAAACTGGGACAGCTACTGTGAGAAGTGCTATCAGCGTCTTCTATTTTGATTTGAGTTTTTCCCGTCGAGTTGCATTATGGGTAATGTACGCAGCCTGGTTTCACATAGTAGAAGATTTTGGCCCCTTTAGAATAAATGTACAATGAATGTGTTTGAAAATACTCTTTTTCTGTTTCTGCTGCATCAACTTGATGTTTTTTTCATGAAGCTGAGGTAAAGAAATGGTAAATATTAATAAACATTTTTTAAAACAAACACTCTTATCCAAACTAACTGTTCCTACATGTGTGTGTACATCCATGTGTCCTGCTGTACGTATTGATTGATATGCTGGATTCTGTGTGTACTTTCAGAGTGGGTGTTTGTGGCGGCAGTGGCGCTGGGCAGCGTCTTATTCCTACTGCTGGTTGGTGTTTGTTGGTGTCAGTGTTGTCCTCACTCCTGCTGCTGCTACGTAAGCTGCTGGTGCTGTCCAGACACCTGCTGCTGTCCTCGACACTGTGAGTATTAACACACAGAAAGGCAAAAGGAAGCCGTCAGAACTCAGACATCATTTTAAAGAGTTATGTTTTAGTTTGAGAGTCTGAATTGGATCGTGTGTGTTGCAGTGTATGAGGCAGGTAAGGGTATCAAAACGGGTACCTCCACCCCTCAAACACCTGCTTACCCTCCTTACTTTGTCACTGGTGTTCCAACGATGGTCCCCATCGCCCCTCCCTCACTGGTGGACAAGATGTCGTCTTTCCCTCCTTCAGATGGCAGCCTACTCTCAGCAGGTGAGAAGCAAGTCTAAATTAGCAACATAAAACTCTATTTACTGGAATTTTTTTCTGTTTTCCCATAAAATAATCCGCAAAATGTATCCTTGAATTATATATTTACTTTTCGTGGAATATTAAAAAAATTCTGCCACTGCATTCATGATAGTTTTGAGAGGAATATATATTTTTTTCCAAAGCAATGTTATTTTGCTGTTTGTGGCAGTTAAACTGAAATATTCAGTGATGGTCATACAGTGCATTAATACAATTTGTGAGTGAAATAGAAAACGAGCAAAGCCCCCACCATGATCCTCAAAGCCACAAGTTCTTTATGCTGATGGGTCAAAGTGTGTATCTGCAGTGCCCATGCAGGCCGTAGGGGTTCCCTACCGCGTACCCACACCTCAGGATCAGAACTCTCTCAGGGTGCTACAGTACGTAGAGAAACAACTGGCTCACTTCAACCCTTCACCCAGATCCATCAGCCACCAGTGTAAGCCTCAGAAATCCGTCCTGTGGATTTACCCTCTGAAAACCTTTTCTGGATCCTCCATTGCATGTTGATGCAATCAGTAGAGCATGCATGTAACACTTTCTAAACGTTTGTCATGGACTTGTAGCATGTAGTTTCATGCTCTTTCTGTAGAAGCATGCTGCGAGTCGATTTTTCTGTTTTTCTGTGAATTATATTTACGTAGCAGCACGCCTGCATGACCCCTCACATCAAGGAAAATGCTTTATCGATTCTCATTCCAACTTTTTGCAAAGCTTTCCCTTCGGAATTGTCTTTCTTTCTTCAAATATTGTGCCTCCTTAAACAACTACTTGTGTTTATTATTCCGTCGCTCACTCTCTTATTTAATCATTCCTTCATTTTGACCAGCCTGCAGCCTTTCTGAACTGAGCTCACTCCACGAGGGAGAAACCGGCTTCCGCCAAACATACAGAAACGTCCAGAAGAAAGCTCTGCCTGCCATCCTCGACCACGATACTCAACCTGAACCCAAACGCTACCGTGACAACCGCAGCCCAGAGCCGCAGGGTTATCGTGACGACCCGAACTCAGAGCTCCAACGCTCCCAGGATGACTCTCTTCCACCACGGCGGTACAGTGACGACCCTCCGCCTTCCTCTCAGTCGCGCAGGCCTGGCCGAAATCAACGGCCACAAAATCACAGCATGGAGGAAAACCAACACAGGTACAGACACTCCCACGTAAAGAACTGACAGCTGTAGTTTTATGCATTTATGCATTTCATCAAGTTCCATTGTAAAAATATATTTTTAAATCCTTTTACCTGAAAGAATGTTCGAGAGATCAGCAATCTTCAGGAGAAATGTCTCTGGAGAAATCAAGTCAATTATGGACATGATGTTAAAATAACTGTGATAACTGCTTTCACAAAACTCAGACTCACTATTGTATTGTGCTCGTCTCTTGGCCTTCTTTCAAATCTTACAGGTGGAAACCACGTTCAGAACATCTGCATAGAAAGACGTACCGTACTGCAGGACGAACTGCCTCTCTGGACGAGTTGGAGGAATTTGCTGTCTCTTACAAGCAGAGAGGAGGCAGGGAGGCGGAGAGAAGGGAAGAGGAACAGAGAGACCATGAGATGGAGCTAGAAAGCCGATATCCTTCCCACCGGAACGGACCACCTCAGCATTATCACAATGATATTGATGAGCTCGGAGACAGCAGCGATCGTGAAGATCATTACAGGCAAAGCAAGAAAAGCGGGCATCCCATAAGTCCAATTCCTTCACCTAAAAAGAGGCGGGGCACGTGGGACAATGATCGCCCAGTCACACCTCCACCCAGAGTCAAACAGCCATCGACCTCTTCTCAAGAGAAAGACTATGATAGCACCTTCCTCAACAGTCTGCTGGAACGTAAGGCTAAGCTGAGAGGGGTCAGCCAGGGGAAGAGTAGGGCTCAGGGGAAAGAAGATTCAGATACACCCTCAAAGGGCAGCTCCAACAACAGCAGCGGGGAATCCAGTCGGCACTGCAGCCGCTCACCCAGTAAAAGGCCTGAGGTGGATTCACTGCCTCCTTACTCAGACACAGAGCGTAACAGAACTGACAGGCCATCGCCACGGCCGCCCAACGCAAACGCCCACTCTTCCTCAACGCTGGCCCATTCCCCGCCCGGACGCAGAGACGAACCCAGAGACAAGACCCGTAAAGTGGTGAGTGACTTTTGTGATTATTGTCATGCTCATTTACAGATCAACAGCAGTGAGTAGATCAGGTTGTTTAAAACTAGTTATTTATCTCCTAGTTTTTGTGCAGTTAAAAATTATCTCTAAGCTAATTAGAGAGACTTAACTCTCATTTCCTCTCTGTAACAGTGCTCCAGACAAATAATATCTGGGAGCCATTGGCTCCCAAACCCACAGTAGATGGAGTCAAAATATAAAATAAATATACAACTTCAAATGTCTGCCTTGCTTTTTATCCCTTCTGTACCGCCTGCCTTTGTTTGCCCTATGTCCCATTGTGTGCACAAGATATTCTGTGTACAATAGGTGGCATGTCCAATTTGCTGCAATCTTGTTACCCTAAATACCCACAAATGTTGTTTTTTTTTACTTTTATTGAACTATGTTCAATTACTTGCTTCCTGCTCGTTCAGGTTCTGAGTCTGTATTCATGTGTATTTCTGTATCTCCCACCACCACAATGATACAATCCCAGGCGTTCTTATGTTTTTTATTGTCCCCATGCTTCTTCACTGTTTCTTCTTTAAAGTGATTTGAACTGGAGGGAATTCCATTTTTTTTATTTTTGGTTTGTATGTATTGTAAATTTGCGCCTGGATGGTCGCCACTGGCAACTGGATGAAAAAAAAACAAATCGCAAAATTAAAAAGTATGTCACATTAGCGAGGATTTTAGTCTGTTTAAGAGGGGCTACTGAGGATTTTCCTCTTGAGGGTTCATTCTTAGAGCCCCAAGGAACCTTTTAAGAACTCAAGAACTTAACATTTCAAATAGAGGTACCAGGGATTAAAGTTAGCTCCAACACGATGAAGGCTGTCACATCACTGAGGTCCAATGTCGCCTACCGCATGATTGACTCATTACTGTCATCGTGACACTCTTTTATTGTTTGTCTGTGTGTTCTTCACCACAAAATGTGTGCTATATGAAACAAACACAATAGTCATTGTTCTGTCATCATCACTTTCCGTCTTCTTTTCTACAATTAATTTATATCTTATCCATATCTTCCATTTAATCCTCTTCTCAGTGAGGTACTGAGGCTGTTAAATGGCTGTTGTTTAAAGTGTATCTTAAATAAGACAAAGCTGATCAGATTTGTCAGGTGCTCTAGGTCACGACTAGTTCCTGCGCTATTTGGATTGCATGCCAACTTTTATCTCTCTAATGATCACATTTTTAGGCCCCAACATATTCAGATTCACTGCACTTACAGAGATGACTTCTCGTGTACATAATATATATCATGTACACTTCAAACATAACGTTTTTAAGTATACTAAGTGAGTCCTACTCATATAAGTTAGTCGTGAAGTCTCTGCTTGATGAACTCATTTGCAGTATAATACAGGATTACAGGCCCATTGAGTTTTGTTGTTGTTGTTGTGCCTTTGACAGGTCAGGTTCAGGTGCTCCCACAGGGAAAACTAGGTAGACGACTTTGCTCTCTATCCAACTCCTCCCTTTAACCATCGTAACTGGTCGTCTTCTCCCTAAAGGACCTGGGTCAAACAGCTACTCAAAGACTTGCTGTGAAATAAAAACTCATTGACTAGCTTCTAATCATGTTTTTATAGAATGGAATATGAAGAAAGGTTGAAATGCAGTTTGCCCCAGGTTCTATTTCACCATAATAACTCTGTTTGGCTAATTTTTATTAACTCTTTACTCATAGTTGAGTGGAATCTCTCTCCTACTGCTGATCACGTCTATCCTTGTATCCTCACCAGGGCACCCTTCTCAGCCGGGACTCCCTCATTGTCTGATGGCCTGAGATCTGCTCCCACCGACCTCTTGAAACAGATTTTGCTGAAGGTCAGCTGATGAAGGAAATGAGTCTGAGTGTGGATAAATCCAAAGCTGAGTGACCATGGAGGAAAGCTGAATGAAGAAACAACGGTTACTGTTGAGGCTGTGACTGGGCTTTCTGCCTGTGATGTCACTGAATGATGAAGTCATCACTGCTCAGTTTCTGTCAGCAGATGCCTCATATATCTGAACTAACATGGGCTGATCGTACGACCTGGACTCCCGACTGTGAAGCGGAGCCACTGGCTTTACGCATCCAGCACAAAGAGTGCATTCATGCATTCCCTGTAGATGAGAAATCTGCATTTTTAAAAAAAAAAAAAGCACTATGGTAGCAGAGAAGGTGTGACAGCACCATTATTGTAAAGGACATGTAGTTTAGTTGTAGAGCAACACAGAACTCTCATTCAGTGACACATTCAAGGACTAACACACCTAATTTTAACTGTGACTAAAAGCACCATCCACCTTATCCAACTTAGGTGGACGTTGTGTGTTTCTACCGTGGAGCTGGACAAAATCAGAAATACAGGGAATGGAAAGAAGCTCTTACAGCTGCAGTAAGTAATATTTCCAGGTTGCTAATGGATCAAGTAGCAGAATGTTTGCACTAACCCACAGATCCCCCTTAACACAGTTTAAGCATCATTTAGCTCTTTTATTTTTGCAGCTTTGCTTCCACCTCTCCACCCATCAACCCTGTTTCCAGCAGCAGTCCTGACTCTTCTCCACCTGCTCAGTTTTAATCAGCAGTTTTGAGGCTAGTAGCATCTCAGAGCCAGATGTTACCCTCTGAGTATTTTGAATTCATCAGGTGGACAGAAACACACTCTAAATAAAGCATATTGCAGCTGCACCTCTGCTGGATGGGCAAATAAGCAAATGAACTCCCCATAAGATGTGTTTACAGCTTCTTCTTCTTCTTCTGCCGCTATGTGGTCAAAAAACAAACTGCTTTAATTCACTCAAACAAATGTAATTAAAGTTTCTGCTCCGTCTATTCATGAAGAATATTGATTGTTTGGTCCGTAGGAACTTTTTATCTTCTAGTAAAACATGTTAGTTTGTTCCAGTCATCAAGAGACTGAAACCTGATGTATTTGCGTGTTTCTGTAAATATTTAGAACGATGACAAAAGTGTTTTCTGCTACAGTATGAAGGCATTTCTTCATGTGTGCCCTTATGAATGTTTGTCTCTCTAACGTGACAGTTTGTACAGAAGATGGAGTGTCTCTGATTTAACTACTGTAACTCAGCATTTTCTCATATCTGCTGGATCAATGGATAACCAAACGCCGCCATGTGTCATCACACACACTCACACACAAATGTCATGTGACTCGTTACACTAATACGTTAACATTAAACCATGCAGTATTTCATCAGCATCTTGAGAAACGCTTAATATCAATGTTTGGTTTTCTTTTGTTTTTGTACTATTGTCTGGTACTGGTAACTGTGTGTGTGTGTGTGTGTGTGTGTGTCAGAGAGAGTGAGAAGTGACTCTTTACTTTTCTGTAAAGGAGACCATGTGTAATGGAGTATGACTCATGTCTTTGTTCATTGTTGTGATGACACACTGCTTGTCTTAGTGTCCACGTCTCACTCCTGCCAGCTCAACCACAGACGTCTGTGTCACAGTTGTTGTTTCTTTTTCTATGTCCACATACATTATTTGTTACAAACACTTACTGAACAGATCTGGATTGGATTAACATGAACGTGACCGTTTTGTCTCTCTCCAGCCCCTCAAACATTCAAAGGTCAAACATTCTTTTGTTTCTTTACTTTATTCATCACATGTTACTCAGTACAACGTCCTGAGATTTATCTCTGCATTGGACCCATCCCTGAGGGAGCGGTGGGCGGCCCCTGTGAAGACCCCGGCGGGCCGAGGTTTCAGGGTTTCGCTCAGGGACCCAGGGCATGATGCCTGACCGGACACAAGAGACGACCGCTCTACTCAGTGAGCTACAGACGCCCTGATGCTCAAAAAGTAAAAATGTGATCCTTCTTTCCACACTACGTTTACAGACACAGTTATTATAGACCCATATTATTGATATGTCCCAGGTAACACGCAGGCAGCATCCGCACTGATCAGCAACAGGCCTGCTGAGTATTCATGTATAACATATATTTATATAATAGACAACAGTCCAGTTTTGTAATGTTGTTTTTCCAGAGCCCTTTTTTTTTTTTATTTCTTTCGCATTAATGTAGGCAAAAAAAGTCTTCACCTTGAATGCAGCATTAATTCTTAGAAAAAATAATAATAAATGAGCTTTTGAGTTTTAAGTTGTTTTTAAGGAACACTGAATCCATTGTTTTTCAGTTCCAGTGGGTAATAGTACAAAGAACAGGAATAGAAATGTGTGTTGTCCCTGAAAAGCCCCCAATCCCCTGCGTTGTACAAGAAATCCCCCTAATTGAACTCCTCAATTAAATGTGACCCATTAATAATCTCAGACATTCCATATTGACTCAACCTAACCATTTTTTTTAAAGTCAGCAGTGTGTTCTAAGATCAAATCCCAGTGACTCAATTATGAAGATAAATACAGTTTACTAGTTTTTCTGAGCTCAGATCACTTTTTGGTCAGATAGACCATCTTGTGTCGATTCATATGAGCTAAATTTAGACACATTTGTACTTAATGTTGTTAAGTAACCGTCAAAACACTGTGGTTTTTGCAAAAAACGTCCCTCAGGTGAGTAAAATATAACAAATTATGGTGAAATATGACAAATAACAAAGTCAGATTCCTTGATTTAAATTTGAACTAAACTGGACTTTCGTTTAGGAAGTTAGGTCTGAAAAACAGCTGTAATAAAACAAGACAGATTTTATTTGTGTCAATTCATAGGAGGTACATTTTGACAAAATTTAAAGTTGGGAAGTTATTGTCAAAAAACTATTTTTACAAAAAAAAAAGCCCCAACTAGTGAGTGAAATCTGAACAATTACAGTAAATATTACAAACACTCGTTGAATCTCCTTCAGTTTGTAGATATGAGGTAAATGTTGACTAAATTCATGAGGCTATGAGTGTCTGACCTCGTGTACTCACCACTCATCACGTCTGTGATGGTGATGGGAGGATCGGACACGACGGCGGCGTCTGACAGATGAGGAGTATTTCAGGAATGTTGTTGAGGAACTCCCTGCCGGCCTGGAGAATCTGAAATCACTTTAATTATAGTTTTTGTCTGTCCTCCTCTTCATAGTTTGACATGAATGAGGCTCATCTGGAAAAAAGTGATGCCAGATTCTTTCACATTCGTCTGTATTTATCCAAACTAGACCAGGAGTATATCCCCGAAAAGTCCCCAATCCCCTGTGTTGTACAAAGAATCCCCCTGATCAAACTCCTCAAATGATATTATTTTCACTTAAAAATAATTTAGTAAAATGGTAAAATGCAAATTATTAGATTGAATATGGGTAAATGATGATACAAATAAGATAAATCTCTTTGAGTCCATTCAAATGCACCAAATTTGAACTAATACAGAACAAAGCTTGAGAAATTATGGCCCAAAAACTTTTGGAGGCAAAGCTCTGCCTATTGTCAGAAATATACAACCGACCATTCCCGAGATCACTCCAGTTCATTCTCGCGCTGAAGTCTATGTGGTTATAAAGTTAAAAACTGGTCCATGAAATAGTTTTTGAGGTACTTCTGGAAGACACTGTTTTTCCTAAATGCTCAAACCAGTGATTAAGTTTAATAAATATCAACTTGTACTGTATGTAATAAAAACGTGACAGTGGGAACGTCAGCTGTGGTTTGTTCTTTAAGGCCTCAGCGGAGGGAAAGTCTGTTTCAGGGGAAAAGTGGCAAACAAAGAGGATTTTTGGCGGGAGAAAAACGTCCTGAGGGGCTGCAGGTGCAGGTCGGATGCGTTCAGACAAAAATCTGTGACACCGGGTCCGGAATATCGCAGCCATGAAACAGCAACGATTCATCATTATAGAGATAAATCTGATTCACTAACAGAGTAAAGGTCCTTCAATTATTTCCTGTAAACAGCAGAGCATCATGAAAAACACTTTTTTGTTGCTTGCAGGGAGTCGGATTAGGAGATCATTAGCTGGAGCCATAAAAATCCAGAGTTAAAGGTCCAGCGTGTTAAAATTTAGGGGTACATCTTAGTATAAATGGAATATTACATTTATTACTAAACTTTTTTGTGTGCACTTTCAGCTGAATGTAAAAAAAATCTCCTTTCATCTCCATGGAGCGGGTTCATAAGGAGGCCGCCGGGTTCACACATTCACTGGAGAGGGATCTCATGTTTTGAGTTGTTACTGTGTTTTAATAAGAGGATCATTCTTATTATTCAGAACAACAAAGCCTGAAACACGAAAGAGTAGATAGAAAATGCAAATTTGAGAGGATTCCTTCAGAGGAATACATTTTTTGTTCAAACCAATTTGCATGTATGGGATTTGTATCTTATTTCTTTACATCAGTACTTTTTAATATTATATTTCCCACACTATGATTTTTTTTTAAAACATCCAGAAGACAACATTTTTAAGCTATTAAACTCAAAACTCTTCTTATTAATGAAATATTTTATTTATTGATTTTCATATAGATACATTTTGGTAAATTGTTTGACTTTTTGGCCATCTAAAAATACACCTAATAAATATATTAGAATTTTCCTAATATATTTAGATATTATATAATAATATTAATTATAAATATTTATTATATTATTTTATAATAAATAATTGTATTTCCTCTCTGGATAGGTCAGTTTCAGTGACTGTCAATGTAAAATAAAGGCAATTATTAGTTAGTTAAGCCGCCCGACCTCCAAAATACTCATTGGTCAACATTCAACAGATTGCGCATAAAATACACAATATTTTGGCTACTTGTCTAAATATCTGTTCATATTTTTGACAAATTCAAAAATACATGCTGTATTGCTTTGAAAGAGATTTGATACAAAAATTTCTAAAACAGTTTCACTGTCTAATAAGTTAATTAATTTTAATTCAATAAATCCATAAAATATTTATATTGAGGAATCTGTAATAATTTGAAATGTTTCTTGATGTAACCTGAAAAATAGGTGAAAAAGGTCGAGTGTGATATCCATGGATCAGCCATCTATGATTTCTTCTGGTGCATTCTGCCCCCTTGTGGACTATCTTTATACTGCATGTATCTGGTTGTTTACGTCAGGGCTTGGCAAACGCATTGCAACCATCAATTTAATATGCGCATGCGCAGAACATTTAGAAAAAAGATCTGCAGAAACCACAAACACAACAAATTAAGAAAAGTGATCTGAAAAAGCCACAAGGAAAACGGAAGTGTTTACGAAGGACACTCAAAAGTGATTTATCTCCGGATGCGCTTTTTTATTGTATCATTTGGTGAATAAAACAGATATATTGCACAAACATTTAATGCTATTTTGATTAGCAGCGGCAGCTTCGCTTAACTTCCGGGTCTTGAAGTCATGTGACTATATATAAACCATTATTCATCGTCACTAAAACAACAAATAAAGTTAATATTGACCCTAAAATTGCACAGTACCCAAAGTTAAACCAGGTGTATTTGTATAAGCAATATTATATCACTAATTATAAATCAGTTATATATGCATATAAGACAACCATAATAAAGTGGAACAAACATCTACAAGAAAAGCAACAAAAACAACAATATTAGCAACTATATATACATAAAAATATATATATATATATATATATATATGCATAATGTACATGCAAATATATTTATACATACACATACCCAAATCAACATAACATTCATAACTATACCACTTTGTGTTCACCTTATTGTGCGTGTGTGTGCGTGCGTGAAAAGATTGTCTGATGCCTGAGAAAAAGCGTCAGCAGACAGGCATAAGTGTCTTTCATGGCTATGTCAAAATACTAAAAGAGTAAGTTGCAATATCTATGCTATGAATTGATTCAAACTTTTGGTTTCAGATTACGAAGCTACAGGTTTTATTTGTCATAGACTGAAATCATGTTGATAGTTTACAGTTATTGGAATAAAAGCAAAAGGATATGATCCATCTGGGTGCACTTTGTCTTTGATGTTACGAGGCAGAGCCTGTAATTGCACAATTACAATTAAACCTGCTTTCATCGAGCTCAGACACCAGGTTCTAAAGGCCAACAAAGAGCACAATAGTCCCAGTGTGCTTTGCTTCATAAACCTTATTTTTGTGTATCGCTCCACACGCACTCAGGCCGCCATTACTCAGGTCATCAACTGTTACTTCAGTCGGATCAAAAGTCTGTGCAGCAGCCTTCGCTGAGATACAAAGATCTTTTATGAATCAGGGGACTTGGTAAAAATAAACTTTCCAATCACATCATTTGACCAGTTTTGATATAAAATTGTCCCAGAAAATGAAATAGTTTTTATTTCACGAATAAAAAAAACGGGTATGAATGTATTATTTCGGTTCAATGGGTAAAATGTTTCACCAGAAAATACATTTTTTTAAACCCTTTAATTTCCCCCAAAGAGACAAAAAAAAAAAACTGGACAAATTATCCCATTTGGCATTTATTAGTTTAATATCTTAAATTAATAAATGCTCCAAGGATTAAACTTACTATAAAATGCCAAGTCCTTGAGTCAAGCATGTTTTTAAACAGTAAAACATCAAGGCAACATCATTGGCAACATCAAGTTAGCAGCATAGATAAGTGTGCTCACTATTTGGCAAGCATCACTTCTCCGATAGCCTTTATATCTATCGAGTTATGGCAACTTATTAAGTATTTGTAACTTCATTAGCACACTATGTACAAGCCGTTTACAAATCCTTAAGGAGGGGAAGCTTATTGTAAAGTGCCATCAATTTCTTAAATGTTTCCCATCAAAATTATGACACCATATTGATGCGTATGTGAAGACTTTCTTTGCACCAAATATTAACTTCTTGAGAAACAGCATCTATTAAGTCTATTAAACGGCAGTTCAATAAATGAATACGATCACAGGTGTCATATAAAGCTACCTAAACATCCTCAGAGGGTTTTTGACTTTGATCAAACGAGAAGAATGAGAACATTGACTCTGATATCCCTGTTGTGTTGATGTGGGCCGGATTTTCCAGATTTCAGTCGTGGTCCGATTTGCAACCTTCTCTCGACATGTGGAGCACAACGTTCGGTCAACAGCACAGTGTGTGAAAAGTCCAGGTGCTGCTCCAGCTTTAGTCAGAGCCGAAGAGGCAGAGATAAGCTGTGACATAGATGGATCTGCCCTCTTCATCCTATTACCTTTTCCTGTGTTTACACATTGTTGAATTTTCACTCATCAGCCAAAACAAATATCGCTTTTTTTTGTTGTTTGTTCAGTCATCTTCGGCTATCATGCCGTACGATGAGAAACGGAAACGCAATGTTCATTGTATCAACTCTGAGAACATTATTAACACTTTGTGTGCCAGTTGAGATGGCAGCGTCGTGCTCAAAGTGGACGGTCAATTTATAGAACAGATAATTATAAGTTATTGTGGTTATACTTTGAATAGATTTAAATGTTTCTTTCACTTTACACTATCAACTTTTACATACTTTGTATTTTTTTTATTGTTTTCTGCCCTGAAGGAGAAAAGGAAGAAAAAATATATTGAAAGGAATAAAATAAAATAAAACAAATAAGAACATAACTTTTAATTTCTTTTTCCCATCTCACACATATATGTAACATCCACATGTTTGTTTATTGGAAATCCTACATCTTTTTAAGAAGTTACTTTGAAAAGTCTGTCCTGTTGATAAAGTTTACCCCATTTCTGAATTTGATCTCCAACCGTAAAAGTTAGTCGTTCTTTATCAAATATTTGCTTAACTGTCAAAAAAACGCATGTATTTTTGGAGGGTTTGATCGATTCCATGTTCTTGTTATTGCTTCAGGGCTGTTACATGCAGAATCTAGCAGTGAGGTTTCCCCATTGGGTGCTCTTAATATATGGGTACCCCCCACCTGCACGGACGCCCACACACTCAGAGCCTCCTTCTACTGGGATTAGTCTATAAAGCCCATCAGTCAACCGTTCATCCACTCACAAGGGGACTTTCGTACCGTCTCTGTAACTTGGGGCAAAGAACGCCTCCCTTATATGAGTACTGAATATTGGAGGCAGGTAGCCTCGAGCGGCATCAGCATTCTTCAGCTTGCCTGGTCATTGTACAATCGTTTACTGGAAGCCAGTAAGCCTGACCTTTCAGCCGCTGGAAATTGAGCAACCAGCACAATGAATAATTAAACCTGTGCCTATCAAACATTCTTTGCCAAACAGATAATGTTTAAAATGTTTGGTAAGAGGGACCGATCTCAAAAGCTCTGTATGCCGCTGGCATAGGCAACAAGTCGCTTTTCCCAGGAGAGGACGGCCCCAATTTCCAAAATATGTTATTAGGCTCAATATAATATATACATTTGGTATTATGAATATTTTGTTTAAGCAAAGAACCTTGAAAATATCTTCTTTTTTTGTTTTCAAGCACTAGAGATGGTTTTCAAAACAGGGTCACTATTAAACAACTTCAAATAAGTTAAATGCACCTGAAATGAAGACGTTTACATGAAAAATATATAATTTTCTTTTGGTTACTGGCTCATTCTCACAGACACTCCTACTTCCTGTGTGAGCTCTCAGGAGAATCTCTTTATTTATGTCATATCTTTATGCGCAACGTTGTGGATTTCAAGACAAAAAAAAACTTACGGATTTTCAGGTAGGAAAAAAAGTGGGTTTTTTTTTTAATCAAAATTCGTTTTTTGACTAGCGATCATTATATGGTAAATCTAATGGCATGGCTTATATAACCTAAATAAGTAATGTCTGAAGTTTCATTTAAAGATGAACATTCTTGCTAACTTTAAAACACACATGGCAAAATCCGTTAAAAATGAGGATAGTTGCAACAGTTCATTAAAAATGTTCCATCCATGCCCTTATAGTCCATTTAAGAAGATGATAAAAAAAAAACACCATCGATGCACGGATGAGAAAGAATCCAGAAAATATCGTTAATCTATGACACCCTAAGCTTATCCATTTTTAAAGAAGAAAAGAAGAGTAGCATTGGAAAGGGTGTAAGAAGTGAAGGAGAATAACCCTGCAGGCTGGAAAGGATCAAAGGAGGCAAACAAATTAAACAACCAAATAGCAACTAGACACAAATTCAAGGTCAAGTGAGTAAGTTGCCAGTTATTGGTCCACAAAGCTCGTGCGTCAGTGGGAGTCATCTGCATTTACGACAACTGTGAGAGTGATTGAACTCATGTGTGACACGGGCACAGTGTCAGAAAGAGCTTCCACTCACACACACACGTTTTATCCATTATAAATATTCTTTTCCATTCATCCAATAGATTCCGCTGTCCTGATTATAAACACCGAGGTCACGAGACGATGAGACACAGCTGGAGGGCGAACACAGGTGAACACGAGGAACGATAAACAGATAAACACGCTACAAATGCAAAACAAAGGAAACATGACAGGAAACGTGAAACTAACTGAAAAACATACACACTTTCAAAGTAAAAAATAACGTCATGACAACCACTCAATTTTAAACACTGCACCTTTAATAATGCTTTTCACACCGAATGCAACGAGACAAGCGAAACGATAAAGGGACAACTTGGTGTTTATTTCGGTTTTTATCACTTTAAATGATTTACTTTATTCAAAACTTGTTGAATTTGGAAAAAAAAAAAATGCTAATTATATATTCTTCCAAGAATGTTCTTGCATAAACCTTATTTCAATAAGTTATCTATCATTGTTACATCAATCCCCAGTTAGTGTCACAACTCACCCCAGGAGTGGGGGGATTAGTTACGGGCCAATTTGGACATAACCGGACGGATGGTTGGGAAGTGACGGTCAAAAAAAAGTGTTTTAAAAAATAAAAATAAAAAAGGCCGGCTAGTGAACGAGTTAAATGGTGACATTTACAGTAAAATATGACAGAAGTTAGTTCTCCTTGAGGTGGTTTTATGTATGTTTGGTCTAAATTGGAGGCTGGAGGTCCAAGGTTAGGAAGTTCTTTAGATTATAATTATTTTTTGTAAAAAAAAAAAAAAAAAGAAGAAGCTTTCCCTAGTGAGCAAAATAAGAACTATTAGAGTTAAATATGATATAAACATGAAAGACCGTCAAGTTGACAAAAATAATTTCTTTGCATGTTTTATTTCAATCACACATTTAATGATTTATTATCCTGCACACTTTAAATTTACCATGAAATGTTCTGGTCAAGCGTGTTTTTGGACAGCACAACACAGTTTTGACTTTCATCCTGAAAATGTTTCAGGATGAAATTTTGATTTGTAATAGAAATAGTCCATTTTAATTAGATGAACTCGACCTTTTGGTAAAGCTTTAGAAATAAACTATCTTAACCTTATTAATCCTCACATGCTTATAAATATGCCAATATAAAGCCTCCTTTTTCGGTGGCCCCTTTGACCCATGGTGTCCCCCAGGGCTCCATCCTTGGCCCTTTACTGTTTAGCATATACCTGCTGCCACTGGGTCGTATCATAAACAGGTTCAGGTCGCAATTTTCAATAAGAACTAGTGACTCAAACTGAGCTCAACCAAAAAGTTGAGCAGGAAATTAAGGGGTTACGAACATTCATATTAAGAACTATCACCTGACTTTTGCTGAGGACACAAATTAAGGCTCCCAAATCTTCAAACATCCCCGCAGGAATGTGTCTCGAATGTACACAACGGAATGTGTGAAAGAAGACGAAGAACATCAGACAACAAACCTGCGGCAGTTGATTAATGAATGAAGCTTAATAGCGATGTCGCTTACGTGGGTGGCCCTGGCCAAAATGGTGGCCTAAGCGGAAACTTGATAATGGCGACCCATTCCCCCACCTTCCCTTCCTTTAGATATTTGTTCGGTGAAGAATGAACTTGGGTAGCTATTATTACTAAGGTGACGGTAGTGATAGGTTTGTTTTTTATGTTATTAGAGAATATCATGCAGAGTGCCCGGGAGTGAATCAATAAATCATTACTACCAGAGTAAATATACGAAAGGCGAGTCAATGTTTAATGGATAAGACAAGATACATGATGCGCAAGCGAACCTGTTAGCCTACTTCGTTTGTGTGGTCCAAATACGTCACTAGTCAGTGTGTGCTCTTCACAATAGGGTATATATAGATCCCTCTCAGTGATTGCACAACTTATCGTTGAATCCACCTGTTGCACGAATAACTCAGGAGCTCCCATCCAAACCATGCAGGCTGAGGAATACAACCGCAGAGGTAATTTTTACACTGTACTGACCGACTGGTTCTGTCTGTGTCCAGCTGTTACAGTGTCTATTCCTGCTCAGGTAAGGAGCTGGTGGACTACATCACGCAGTACCTGGTCTCCATCAGAGAGAGGGACGTTATCCCAGATGTGAAGCCGGGTTACATGAAGGAGCTTCTCCCTGACGCCGCGCCCACAGAGCCGGAGGACTGGGACTGTATCTTCAACGACATCGAGAAAATCATCATGCCAGGAGTGAGTTCCTCATGTCCTGCACCTTTATAACAGTCATATAGAAAGATGGGGGGAAAATATGATCTCTCCCTGCAGGTGGTTCACTGGCAGAGCCCTCACATGCATGCCTATTACCCCAGTCTGACCTCGTGGCCCTCCATGCTCGGGGAAATGCTGTCCAACGCCATCAATTGTGTTGGATTCACCTGGGTAAAGGGACATACTGCATTTTCATCTCCAATGCATTAGCCTGAAATGCCCCATCTGAATAAATTGTCTGTGTTGTGACCAGGCCTCCAGTCCAGCTTGCACTGAGCTGGAGATCCATGTGTTGGACTGGTTGTGCAAAGCTTTGGGGCTGCCCTCCTTCTTCTTGCATCACGACCCAGACAGCAGAGGTGGAGGGATACTGCAGGTCAGTCACATCGCCATCCATTTGTCTTAAAACCAAAAATGTCACAGCTTCTGTGGTAACCAGGATCCTTCTTTCTCTCTCCTTCCTCCTCTCAGGGCTCAGTCAGTGAGAGCACACTGGTTGCTCTGCTGGCAGCCAGGAAAGATAAGATCTTGCAGCTGCAGGCTGAGCTGGACCAGGATGTGGACGAATCAATCCTAAACTCCAGATTGGTTGCCTACGCTTCAGATCAGGTCAGTTTTTACCTCTCCCTGTAGGATAACGTCCCATCAATCAGATGGAATAAAGTGAAGGAAAAAAATGATGTGATGTGAGGCTCTGCTTCCAGGCTCATTCCTCAGTGGAGAAGGCAGGTCTGATCTCTCTGGTCAAGATCAGGTTTCTGCCGACGGATGAGCAGCTCTCCTTGAGAGGAGACACCCTGAAAATAGCCATACAGGAGGACAGGACGAGGGGACTGGTCCCCTTTATGGTGAGCCAACGGGAACTTATTCATGGGAATGATTTAAAAATACTGTTTTAGCTGACATGGAGTGTAACGTGTTCAAAACTAATTATGAGCGTTCTTACAGGTTAACTTAATTTGAACACAGTGATTTGAGTTTTATCCTCAATTAACTCAGGGTTCGACTCCGATGAAGATGTACTGAAGTGCCATCAGGAGATTTTATATATTTTTATTTTTTTAACGTGCGCGCACAAGTTATTATCTTGTGGGAACATTTGCACAAGAAAACACACACGTTCATTTTCTTGAAATAATTGATATTAGACTGGCCAAAAATCTATTCTTTAAGATAATTACTGATGAGCGCGCGCTGAGTGACATGAATGAAAGGGAACGTCAGTCAGCGCGTGTTATTACTGAGGCGCGTGGCTGCAGAAGACTGCAAATTACCGCAGGTATAAACATGCGCACGTGCAGACAATTTTTTCATAGTTGGCTTTAATAACAACACATAAGGCTCCAGATAGAATAATCGTTAAGGTTTTCGACTTCTTAAGACCACATGAAACTTCATCAGGTACCCGAACACGCGAGTCATGTGATTTAAAAAAAAAACACACCTGTGAAAATGCTGGACCGTTAACTTAATCCAAACTTTCACATAGGAGTAGGCTTCACACATTACCAGCGTTCATAGATAGCTTCATATAGAATGAGAAACATTTTCATTGTAATGCGCAAAAGGGACGCATATTTTGCTCTGTGATGCACAATTATTACGCACGATTTCCAGCTCAAGCGTTAAGAAACCTAGGTGACACTAGTGTCATTAATCATTTCAGATCCATGCGAAGGTCCCCTATGCAGGCTTATCCTTCATTTCTATCTCATGAGGTCCATAAGTAGTAATTTCAGATTGCTTTGTGTTACTAATGATACGTTTTAATCAATTTAACAATTCTAGTAATTTAATAACACGTGGGGCTGATTTGGCTTGCAGGGCTTAGGGGCAACAACATAAACCAATATAAAATGAATTTGCTGTAAATCAAATAACAAATTAGATTTTATATTTATTTATTTGCTTGAGAGAAATGCATAGAAAGTGCAAAGAAAAGCAGCTTGCGGGACATTTCATGTGCTCTTGGGGACCCCTGGTGACCACAGGCTCGAAGCAACCACTCCATTCACTCATGAGTCAGGCCGGTTCTGCTGATGCTGTATGTTAATAAGTAAAGGAATAGTCAGCAAATTTTAGCAGTGCAGAGTTCAAAGCAGTCCAGATGGCATACAGCAGATGACACAATGCTTGCAACCCCCACAGGAGACCGGAGTCGTGACCTGAAATAACTGTTGAACAACTGTCAGTGGACAGTTCGCAGATCATGAGACCGGAATGTTGCAGGATTGACCTGGAATGGGCAATCCAATGCACTGGACATTCAATAGACTTTATTTAATTTTCAATCTCATTACATTGACACATTTACTAAAGTACTTGCAGTATAATTTGAGGTACTTCATGTAACTGTACGGAATTCTATTCAATGACGCGATTTTATTACATGAATTCATTTATGTTGTTACAAAATGCTCTGGGCACTTATGCATCGCTATAAATGTTCTTTTATGTGGAATGTGGAAATAATGCCACTGGTCAGGGAGTAAGGAAGGTGTGTTGATTATATAAAAACACTGGTATGTGTTTAATCTAAAATGTTCCATCTAATCTGTGATTTTGTTTCTTCCCTGTTCAGCTATGTGCCACTTTAGGATCAACTGGAGTGTGTGCCTTTGACAATCTGTCAGAGCTGGGACCAGTCTGTATGTTTTCAAGTTTATTCCCAATATGTGTTGTAACGCTGCCTGAAAAGTCCGTACTTTATGTTGTTCCACACTAAAAAATAATAATCCTAAACTGTTGTCTCTGAGAGTTTAAGTTATATCCCCAAAAAGGCCCAAATCCACTTTGTCGTACGAGCAATTTAACTCAATAAAATCTGACTCATTAATAATCTCAAACAGTCCATAGTGCCTCAACCTAAATATTTCTATGAAGTCAGCGGTCTGCTCTAAGATCAGATCCCATAGTGACTCAATAATGAAGATAAAGAGAGTTAACTAGTTTTTCTGAACTCAGGAATAAAACTATTTTTTTTCCCAAAAATAATTTTGCAAAAAAAAAACCTTTGTGAGTGAAATATGAAAAATTGGAGTAAAAGTATGATGTAAGCACGATAGATGGAATAGGTCAAAATTTATTTAATAGGGTCGGTTCAACTAATTTTTGTAGTGGCAAAACTTCCCCACTAGGTGGAGTTTATCTAACCTGAATAACTTAATTTCTTCCTGCTGAAAGGAAACCCATTCAAACATTTGGAAATGTTTTTCATGAATGAATTAGATTAATCATAAGAAAGTAAAAAACGGGGAAACCTGGTTGTGTCAGTTCACGTCAAACCAGTGAATCTTGTCAAAGTGAAGTTGTTGAAATGTATGCAAGTCCTACATGGTGTTGTCATGTTTATCTCGAAAACGTGAGACATTATTTCCTAAAACACACATTATTCATACTTTTAAGTCAATGTCAGAGCCGACCCAATATCATTCATGTGTTTGATTTTTTTTCTGTAGGTGCAGAAGAGGAATTGTGGCTCCATGTTGATGCCGCCTACGCTGGCTCCGCCTACTTCTGCCCTGAGCTCCGCTGGTCCCTGGAGGGCATAGAATTTGCTGACTCCTTTGTCTTCAACCCGTCCAAGTGGATGATGGTCCACTTTGACTGCACAGCTTTCTGGTGAGGAAATATACTGTACTGAAGCCTTTTCCCACCTAAGCAATTATCTGTTAAAGGACATTTTAACTAAAAACCAATAAATCCTGAGTTAGTGGGAAGGTTTTTTTTTTAAGGTTTAACTTTGTTTTCTCAGGGTAAAGGATAAATATAAGCTCCAGCAGACATTCACTGTTGATCCGGTTTACCTCAGACACGAAAACTCAAAGGCGGCCACAGACTTTATGGTACAGAACCTCACCAGATTAAAGATCCCAATCATTTTTTAGCGAATCTTTTTTTTTGCAATGATGCTGCTTCCTGTCTTTCAGCACTGGCAGATTCCCCTGAGCCGACGCTTCCGTTCTCTCAAACTCTGGTTCGTCATTCGCTCCTTTGGACTGAAAAACCTCCAGGCTCATATCAGACACGTCAGTGCCATTCACCCCTCGTTGTGCAAATCGTTTTATGAGTAAATATAAAGTACTATCAGAGTTGATTAGCGTTCTAAATCTCAGAATCTTTCTTTTGTCTGTTTTTTAGGGGGTCGAGTTGGCAAAGCTCTTGGAGTCTCACATAAGGAGCGACCAAAATTTTGAGGTTCCTGCCAAGAGGCACCTCGGCCTCGTGGTCTTCTGTCTGAAAGTACGTGACCCTGATTGTGACCTTCTGTAGGTCGGAGATCTAGCGCAATGATGATATAAAGATAGAGATTTATATCATTCTGAAGCAACATGTCTCTCACCGGCTAATCATTGCTGAGATGGAATAACCTCTCAATCACGCCTCGTTCAAAGGTGAGATTTTATCTTTCTCGGTTTTCCGCCTGCTGCTGGTTCTCCTCTGCGGATGAACGCGACTAACACTGAATACACACTGCAGGGTTTCCAGCAGTCCCATCGGCGTTTTTGCAACCAAAAGTATCATTTTTACGAGCATTGTCGTTGTCTTTGGTAGATTCTAACTGGAGTGGGGCCCCAATGTGATGTAGACTTTTTAAGGTAGAAAATTCAGATGATATCATTTAAAAAATTTTAAGATCCTGCGGGAACTTTGTGAGAGAGAGCTTTCAGCAGAGGTGAAGGGCAAAGAGAAAAAAAAATGGCCCCGTTTTTCTGAATTAACAACTTATTATCTCGTTAATTCAGTCAAACAGAGTCCTGGTCTTTCTTTCTGTCTGTCTGAATAATAACAAGACCATCTTTATAACATCTTTATAACTTAGAGCCGTGAGTGTCTCCTAATATAACCATTTAATGATATTTTCTTATTCTAGGAGGGAAACGCGTTGACCCAGGAGCTGCTGAGGAGACTGACCCAGCTGGGCACCATCTTCCTCATCCCTGCAGACATACACAACAGAAGAATCATCCGATTCACTGTGACATCACAGTTCACTACCGCAGATGACATCCTGAAGGACTGGAGCGTCATCTCCAAAACGGCGTCTGCTCTCCTGGCTGAGGCCCGGGCTCAGAATTGTACGGACCAAAACCAATCCAGACAAGACCAAGCGAAAGGCGCTGCGGAGAACAAAGACGCCCTCGCCGACAAGAAGTCTGTGGAGAGGGAAAAGTTCTTCTCCAGTATCGGCAACCCTGAAGTGGAGCTGTGGATCGACAAGGCTTGGAATACTTCAAGAAAACCAATGCGCTCCCTGAGCTGCAACAGCGAGTACCTGCCTTACACCTACATCGGCCCGCTGTCCGCCTGCGACCAGAAACCAGAGCCTAAAATGAAAGAGACTGTAGGATCAACAGAAGGACATAAGTTCACAGAGAGCCCTTCAAATCAGCAGGGTAAACAGGTCCTGACAAAAAAGATGACTAAGTTCAACAGCGTGCCCAGTTTCAGCAAGTAGTGGGTGGAGCCTGTGGGTGCGGCGTGCCCGCTGAAGGTGTTAGAACCCAACATTTGCAGAAGAATGAATCCTGCATAGTCTTTAACTAAACTGCCGTAGTGATGCCTTCATATTCACACAGAACCCCAGAAAGCTTACTCCGGCACCAGCGGTGATAATGCTGAGTCGGCGCCGCCCACACGTTTACTGACCATCACTATCTGTGACAGGAAATCGATGGATTGCTTTGGGAATTTGTCTGTAAAATTATTTTTTATTAAAAAGCATTTCAAACATTTTAAGAATCAGTTGTGTGTTTCTATTTAAAAACCCGGTCACCAATCAGCCATAACATTAAAGCCGGCTACCAAATATCGTACAGGTCCAATTTCCAAGTTTGTCTTCCAACCCATCAAGGCAGAAATGTTCACTTGTTGATTGGTTGGTTATATTTTAACCTAGTACTCATTGATAGGTTATATTTTAACCTAGTACTCATTGATAGGTTATATTTTAACCGACCAATCATTGATAGGTTATATTTTAACGTAGTACTCATTGATAGGTTATATTTTAACCTAGTACTCATTGG
>VRLP01004469.1:0-48437 GCA_009660295.1 Lophius piscatorius
ATATATATATATATATATATATATATAATATATAAAAAATGTTCCTCGGGGGGGGGGGTTCATGTCAACATCGGTGGTCCCACCTGGGTAAAGGTGAAGCCCGCCGGGGCATCTGGTAGCAGGTTTCTTCTGCAGGTCCAGAGTTTTCTCTGCTGAAGCCCATCTTTGAGTTGGATCCGATCTGAGACCACCTCACCCTGTCAGTCAAAAGTCTGGCTGTTTGATCCAGAACCTCGGTTCTGGGAGAAGCTTTCACAGCTGACAGAACCTTCCCCCCCCCCCGTTTATTCTGGGGGTGAAAGGTTTTAGCGAGGAGTTTTATTTGTTGACTGTTTACCATATTTGACTCCCTCCTACCGATCAGAGATGCCGATGAAAAACAATGAAAAACAATAACAATAAATACTAAAAACAATAAACTCTGATTTCTGATGGTAAAATCTAAGTTTAAGAAAAAGACAAAAATAAAAATGGAGCGGAGTCGATCAGAACAACCTGAGGGAGTTAGGAAACGGCGTGTTCTCTGAACCCAACGGTCTGTTCTCCTTCCTCCCCCAACATCATTCATTTACGCCACCAAGATTAGATCAGGATCCAGAGAGTCCAAATGTGGAGGACTAATTATCCCAATGTGGGAGCATGAAGGCAGCAGGAGGAGGAGGAGGGAGGACAGCGAGGGGAGGAAGATGTGAGAACACCGGCGCAGAAGAGATGTTCGTGAGAGGAACCTGTGAATGGGTGAATATTGGTGTGGATGGGTGAATGTTGGGGTGGATGGATGAATGTTGGGGTGAATGTTGGTGTGGATGGGTGAATGTTGGCGTGGATGGGTGAATGTTGGGGTGGATATTGATGTGGATGGGTGAATATTGGTGTGGATGGGTGAATGTTGGGGTGGATGTTGGTGTGGATGGGTGAATGTTGGCGTGGATGGGTGAATGTTGGGGTGAATGTTGGTGTGGATCGGTGAATGTTGGCATGGATGGGTGAATGTTGGGGTGGATGTTGGTGTGGATGGGTGAATGTTGGTGTGGATGGGTGAATGTTGTGTGGATGGGTGAATGTTGGTGTGGCTGGGTGAATGTTGGGGTGGATATTGATGTGGATGGGTGAATATTGGTGTGGATGGGTGAATGTTGGGGTGGATGTTGATTTGGATGGGTAAATGTTGGTGTGGATGGGTGAATGTTGGGGTGGTTGTTGGTTTGGATGGGTAAATGTTGGTGTGGATGGGTGAATGTTGGCGTGGATGGATGAATGTTGGGGTGAATGTTGGTGTGGATGGGTGGATGTTGGTGTGTATGGGTGAATGTTGGTTCGGATGGGTGAATGTTGGGGTGGATGTTGGTTTGGATGGGTAAATGTTGGTGTGGATGGGTGAATGTTAGGGTGGATGTTGGTTTGGATGGGTAAATGTTGGTGTGGATGGGTGAATGTTGGTGTGGATGGATGAATGTTGGGGTGAATGTTGGTGTGGATCGGTGAATGTTGGCGTGGATGGGTGAATGTTGGGGTGGATATTGATGTGGATGGGTGAATGTTGGGGTGGATGTTGGTGTGTATGGGTGGCTGGGAGAAGTGGATCAGATGGGAACGCTCTATATAAGTACAGCGGTAACTCTGTTTACGAGCTTCATTCGTTCCGGGACATTGCTTGCAAACAAAAAAACTCTTAAACCGAAATGAATTTCATCATTCAAATGAATGGAAATCCCATTAGTTTGTTCTATAACCCAAACATTGTTATTTTATACAAGGTAAAAGTAATTTTACAAACAAATGGCATTGATAAATGATATAAAAGCCTGATTCACGGCAGATTCTGGCTCACTTAACTTTTTCTCAGTGGATTCCTTCCAGGCGTGAGCGAACACGAGCGATCGGATACTTCCTCTGTGAGCGTCTGACGCCCACTGAGAGCGAGGGAGGTGGAACTGAGATCCATTTGTTCTTCGCTCTAGTCTTGGGGCGCACAAAAGGAAGCCCGATCCTGCGTCTTCAACTTGTTCCAACAGGAAGCTCGTAAACCAAAGCAGAGCACTCGTATAACAGGTAAAAAAACACACTCATAAATTAAATTATTACTCGTAAAGCAAGGCACTCGTAAACGGAGGTACGACTGTACAGACCCTTTACTACCACCTGCCCGTGTTGTTACACCAATTGCTGAAAAAGTTCAAGCAGCTTCTGAAAGAAAGGTGTAACGATGGTACCAGAATGCATTATGGGAAGCAAACAAACTGGGGGAGGCAGTGCGAAGCTTTGGACCTGCTGGGAAACCGTGGGTCCTTCCTTCATGTGGATGTTCCTTTGACCCCTTTGCTCTTCCAGCAGGATGAAGTTCCCCGACTCATTCAGGAATGTTTGAGTAACAGAACAACCGGGTCAAGGTGCCGACTGGGCCTCCAGATTCCTCAGATCTCAATCTAATCCAGCATCTGTGAGACATTCTGGACCAGCAATTCTGACCCATGAAGGTTTCACCTCCCAACTCATCAGGACTTAAAGGATCTGCTGCTGATGTTTTGGTGCCAGATACCAAAGCTCACCTTCAGAGGTCTGCAGGAGTCCAGGCCTCCACGGCTCAGAACTGTTTTGCGGCAGAAGGGGGACCTGGAGAATATCAGGAGCTGCATGTTTTATATATCAACACTTTCTCCGGGTTCTTTTTGTGTGAAAAGTGCCTCAGACTGTCGATGCAGAACTTTGAATCAGTGCGGAGCTCTGAGCTCGTTTATCCGTGTGTCGCTGAAGGTGCTGCTGAGTGGAATGAAAACAAATCTCCCTTTGAGAATCTGGCGTCTTCTGCTCTGATGGTTGGAGTGATAAAAGGAGATGGAGGAGGCGAGATGGCATCTGTTCGTATTTAGATGTCATCAATAATGACCGGAATGTGTCAATCATCCCAGGAATTTTACCCACCCCATCAGGTGGGTATTATCTCAGCCCCGAGTGAAAAAGTTTATTTGCTCCTGCCTTTTCTAGACCTCGTCTTCCCGACCCGGAAATCCGTCACACCGGAGGGCTGTGGGTCCTGATCCCTGCACTGGGAAAACTGGAATGTACGGCAGAAGCTGTGTTTATTTTCCAGACATGTGGCAGTCCCAGCCAGGAATGATAACGATGTGAGAATCTACAGAGATTAACGGTAGCGTTCTGAACCGGCGGCGCCGATCAGCCGTCCGCGCCGACCGCAGCTCGACTTACTGCTGGTTAAACGGACATGTATGACATTCACCGAGGAGGTCGAGTCTCCAGCGGCTGTGGACTTCTTTGCCTGTTTCTCTGCAGGATCAGACATTCTGAACCGATTTTAAAGGTGCAGTATGTGAATAAAGTCAGTCAGGATCACACCTCAGCGCCGCAGCTGAGACTGATGGAGGCCTTCAACGGTCCAACTGGTTAAAATATAGGTTTTAGCTTCCATAGAAGATAACAACTTACCACCCGGGGGGGGGGGGGGCTAAGTCGGAAGCACCAGGAAGCAGGAAGCAGTGAGGTCCAGGTGGGGGTCGCAGTAAAGCTTGAGGCTGGACCCGCTGGCCACATTTGCCCCAGAGCCTACGTTTGTTCTTTACAGAGAACAAGTTTTTTGGTCATAAGCTCTCCTTTAACCTGAGGAGTTCAAACAGGGGCGTCACCTGTTGGCGACCTTTAAACCCCTGGAGCGCGTAGGTCAGGTGGAGAGGCTGTAAACATGGGTGGAGAACAGGATGAATGTCTGATAAGAGAGCTGCTTGTGGACAGAATGAACCATCCTCCAAAAGAGGCTCACCTACTCCTCCCTGAACCTCCTAAACCTCCTCTCTGAAACTCCCAGTCCTCCTCCCTGAAACTCCCAGACGTCCTCCCTGAACCTCCTAAACCTCCTCCCTGAAACTCCCAGTCCTCCTCCCTGAACCTCCCAGACCTCCTCCCTGCACGGGTGGGGGCTCCCTGACAGCAGGAGCCTCGGAGAAGGAGCCTAAGGTACTGCGACATGAATAATAGGGAGTGTAGTGAATATTTTCATGATTATTCTGAGGTGAGGTCATCTTCTCTGTGGAATATAACCAGAACTAGATCCACTGCTGGAGGCCCGTGGAGGAAAGGTTCCATTTCTATTATGTGGGGGTTTATGCTCTCCAGATGAATATCTGACCTCCTCAGGTTGGTGAGGACCCCTCTGAGGAGGTCAGGAACCTGAAGACCGAGGATAATCGATCTGGTTCTTGTTCCTCTTTGAAGCCTTCGCCATCAGAAATCTCTCACTTTCAGTAAGTGGAGCAGCTTCTTCTTTGCCAGGCTGCTCTGGATCTTCTCCAGAGCTGCACATGTTTTCACTGCTGTATTTATATTTTGTGTATGATATGGAAACCAGTGCGTCAGTGAAACACGGAGTTATGGGATGTTTACAGCTGGAAAGTCAGGGGGTGGACGGGTTCTGGGGTCACATCCTGTTCAAATGTTCTCCCACCCCATCAGTGGAAGTCTCCTTCTCTCATTAGGTCTAATCCATTTTCCAATCAGCTGATCCCGCCTTCCTGTCGGGGCGAAACACGTGTTGAGAAACGAAGACTCAGAGGATGAAGACTCTGTGGTCGTCCACATTCTTCTCCCGTTCTTTTACAGAGATTTATCGACCCCGGAGGACAAATAAGAACTTCTCTCCTTCATGTCATGAGATGTTTATGACATGTTTTCTTACTCTCTCAACCCACTCTGTGTGAAATAAACCCACTCTGTGTGAAATAAACCCACTCTGTGTGAAATAAACCCACTCTGTGTGAAACTAAACCCACTCTGTGTGAACTAATTCTTGAGTGAATTGGAATCATTACTGTGGATTTAAGACATAGTCACTCCAGAAGAGACATGGACAGTGAGACTTCAGGAAATCAAATCTCCAGGAATCGACTGAATAAAGATCAAAAACTTATTTGCTCACCTGGAAGAAACCGACCGACGCGTCGACGGCAGACGTCCGGCTCTCCGAGACAAACGACCCCCGCGGCTCCGCTGTCGCCTCCTCGCCGCCTCGCCTCCCTCTTCATCAAGAATCTTTGTTGTGCATCTGCATCTTTCTGTAAACGATGGAATGTGCTTCGAGTTGTATTTGTAGTCATTTGGCATCTTTGTTGTTTTGTGTCTGCTTTTAGCAGCATGTTTATTGTGTTTGTTGTTTCTCTTTATAGTTTGTAGTTGTTGTCATGTTGTCTTTTTGTATTCATTAGGCTTCTTTGTTGTTGTTTATTTGTAGAAAATGACCATCAGCTCAAAATCATTTAGCATTGATTCCTCCCTGATTTTTATCTGTTTGTAGTTTTGTTGTAGTTTTGTTGTAGTTTTGTTGTTGTTTTCGGTCTTTTGTAGCTTACAACCGCCAGTGAACCGGTCAGTGATGAGAGGGTCAGTGATGAGAGGGTCAGTGATGGGGGGTCAGTGATGAGAGGGTCAGTGATGGGGGGTCAGTGATGGGGGGTCAGTGATGAGAGGGTCAGTGATGAGAGGGTCAGTGGTGAGAGGGTCAGTGATGAGAGGGTCAGTGATGGGGGGTCAGTGATGGGGGGTCAGTGATGAGAGGGTCAGTGATGAGAGGGTCAGTGATGGGGGGTCAGTGATGGGGGGTCAGTGGTGAGAGGGTCAGTGATGAGAGGGTCAGTGATGGGAGGTCAGTGGTGAGAGGGTCAGAGAGTCTCGCTGTTTCTTAGGGTTTCACGTTGTTTTATGCGGTAAAAGGAAGTTGAAAGCAGCCGGCGCTGATTTCTATTTGCTGTGTCTCATTGTTGCCGTTTGTTTTTTTTATGTTTTTGTCTTTTTGTTTTATTACAGTTTACATTTCCATAAATCTGTCGTCACTTTGTTTCCTGAACCTTATTTCATGTTGAAGCTTTGTATCTTTCCGGAGGCGTTTTTCACATATCGTCTGACACACATTGTTGGATGTTTGTCTCTCTTTGTAGTCACCTCACGTCTCTTAGCATCAGTCTCTTCAGCTGAACTCTGAGGAGGTGCTGCTGCTTCTAAATATGCACCTTAGCTTCAATATTTCTGTTCTGGAGACGAAGTGAGGCTGACTCCTAATGTTAATGTTAGCGAGCTAACCTGCTAATGCTACTGATACTGCTGCTTCTACTACAGTTGAATATAGTGATACTGTAAGTATTTATATATATATATATATATATATATATATATATATATATGTGTGTCCATGGATACTTCTCTCTGGGGGTTCTGATCATGCCGAGCGATCTGTCATGAGCGGCAGCAGATTATATGGACCCCCCAAGCCCGGACTCTGGAGGTGTTGAACTCCTCTGGTACTGAAGCCAGAAGGATGAGGAATCCGAGGAACCGTATGAGTCGGAGGAGGATGGGAGGACGAGGAGGATGGGAGGAGGAGGATGGGAGGACGAGGATGGGAGGAGGAGGATGGGAGGACTGGCAGCGAGAGAGCCATTTAAACCTGGGAGCAGCTCTGTGATTGGTTGACCTGAGGAGAGAGGTGGTAGCCATTGGCTGCAGGAGAACTGCTGATCGGGGAGTAAAGGGTCCGAATGATAACGGGTGAGAAAGAACGGGAGCATGAGGCTGAATGACAGCTGGGGGAGAAGGGAGAGATCAGCTGCGGTTTATAGTCTTCCTCACTGAACTTCGGTTAGATCTCCATTAAAGGTTTGTGTTTCTGACTTAAAAGTTTGTTGTTACCAAATAATCCCAAATGTGGCCAAAGAATGTTTTCAGTTTAGAAACAGACGGGACTCCTTATTGATTTCAATAATACTATCGTATTTTTTCTGACGTTTGTATGTGTTTCGTTTGGCTTCTTGTTTATATTTGGAAACTAACATGATTCACGAATTGGTCACATATAAAATAAAGAAATGATTTCTGCAATCATCCTTCAGACTTTATTCATGTAACGGCAGATTGTAACCAAATCTAGAAATCCAGTCCTTGGTAGCAGTTTAAAAGTAGTTTTTAATGTAATCAGTCCAGTATCATTAGAGTCAGCTCATATATTTATATACGTATATATATGTATACACAGTATATATATATATATATATATATATATATATATGTATATATACTGTGTATATACACAGTATATATACTAACTGAAAGTAATCAAGTTACATTACTTGTGTTGCCTGATACTTGGATTCCGTCTCTGATCACATGTTTGAACTAGTAACGGTGAGGGTTACGTTTTGGACGCGGCCCCCAGGCCTTCGTCCTGACCTGAAGGTAAACTGGGAATCTTTGGTGCGTTTGGACCGTCTGGTTGTTCAGAAGCGTGAACTCACATTTCGTCCTCTCCTCCTCCCCTCGGCTCCAGACGAACGCCTCCTCATTACTCAGGAGCAGGAGCTCATCTGAAGGCCCTCAAGGCACGGCTGGAAATGTCAACATCTAATGAAAAACAAAAAACTGTTTAACTCCGAGCTGGAAATAATGAGAGGAAACGGTTGAATGTTGTCCCTTCTGAATTCATCTCTTTGTTTTTGTTTGTTTCATTGAATCTGTGTTCACTCTAATCGCTCTCATCTTCTTCATACATACATCCACATCTTCTTCATACATCCACATCTTCTTCATACATCCACATCTACATCTTCTTCATACATACATACACATCTTCTTCATACGTACATACACATCTTCTTCATACATCCACATTTTCTTCATACATACACATCTACATCTTCTTCATACATCCACATCTACATCTTCTTCAAACATCCACATCTACATCTTCTTCATACATCCACATCTTCTTCATACGTACATACACATCTTCTTCATACATACACATTTTCTTCATACATACACATCTTCTTCATACATACACATCTTCTTCATACATACACATCTTCTTCATACAGTGGTTGTTGTACGTGTCTCTAGGGGTTATCGGTATATCGCTTTGTCGAACAACGATCCATTCAAAGTGAAAATACCGATATATCGTCGTTTTGAAGATATGCCTTTATTTTGAAATGACTACCTGTACACACCTGCTGTGTTTCCCACACACAGGCCCCTCCCCTATCCACACACAGGCCCCTCCCCTATCCACACACAGGCCCCTCCCCTATCCACACACAGACTCCTCCCCTATCCACACACAGGCTCCTCCCCTATCCACACACAGACATGCGGACCACTTTAATTTTGTCCTTCTAATCTGCTCTCCCTGAACGTTAGCGGATAAACAGTTTTCCAGGTTCAGTCTGAACGTTTTCTCCTAAACATCAATGTTTTTCTACTTCTGTTGTTCTTACTTGAATAAAAATACTACTGTGATATGTATTCTACAAATACGTACCTCAAGGATCCAGACAGCGAACAGTCCAGGTTCACAGTCCAGGTTCACAGTCCAGGTTCACACAGTAAACAGTCCAGGTTCACACAGGGAAACAGTCCAGGTTCACACAGGGAAACAGTCCAGGTTCACAGTCCAGGTTCTCCAGGTTTTCACTACTGTGAACTCTTCTCTGCAGCTTTCAGTCAGTTTGAATGTTTACAGTTAACAAAGGAATGCAGGAAGTGACGTAAAGCCTGAACATTTAGTTTTGATGGAGTCGTCAGGTTGGCGAGGGAAGGATGGCGCCTCGTGGGCCGAAGGCACGCACAGATATCGTACAACCTTTGAGTTGTGTTTGCAGGACGAGTGACTCCAGCTGATTTTTTACATCCGGACCGATGAGACGATGCGCCCCCCACCCCCGGTCGGCGAGAGCCCCACTCACGACTGGCGGTGAACCCTCGCCCCGCCGCGGTGCGATTGTTTGAATCTCTCAGACACGTTTGTTTGTTGGCAGAGAGAAAAACACTAAAAGGTTTTTACTGCAGTCAGAGTCACGGAGAAAATACGATACGTTTTCTCAGAGGGGCCGTCAGAACACGATACGTCCGCGTGATTCATTAACTTTAACCTTCAACCCTCAATTTGTAGATTTCTCCTCGCCGTCGGCACGAGTTTGATGTTTTTGGAAACGTGTTTGTTTCTGTGAGCCCAGAGGACGAGGAGTTCGGTGGCGTCATTAAGAGGAAGATAAGATTTTCTCCTTATGAAGGTTCAGGAAGAGTTCATAACTCCTTTGTTAAGAAGGTTGAACACTTTTCAAATCAGTGAAAGGGTTAGGGGTTAGAGGGTTAGGGTTAGGGGTTAGGGTTAGGGGTTAGGGGTTAGAGGGTTAGGGGTTAGGGTTAGGGGTTAGGGGTTAGGGTTAGGGGTTAGGGGTTAGGGTTAGGGCTTTAGGTAAAGGTTAAAACGTAGCATCCTGAGAAGATGCTACGAGGGGCACGGGGACACGAGGACCGGCTGGGTGAGTCCACTTTAAAAGCTTTATTAAGAACCCTTTAACTTAAAAACATTTCTGTCTTCTGGAACCACAGCTCTGGAGGGGAAAAGGAGAGAAAGAGATGTTAGGGCTCCCACAATCCTTCTTATTAAAATATAGTCTAAAAAAATGGGCATGGTGGGTAAGCGGCGAGGAAATCACCAGGGACCAGGTACCAGGTACGAGATACCAGGTACCAGAGACCAGAGACTGGGGACCAGGGACCAGGGACCAGATACCAGATACCAGATACTACAGGTACCATGATGTCCTGTTGATTTGATTTACACCTCAGTTTCAGATCGTTTGTGTTGATGCGAGTCGTTCGTAGGACAAACAGGAACTAATTCTGTTTCTGGGTGATTGATGTTCGTGGAAGAACCAGCAACGTTTCCCACCTGCTGAACCGTCACCTTCAGGTACGTCTGAAGTCAGCAGGTACGCAGTTTCTGGATAAGAGCATGCGGATCAACCCCACGACAGCACCCTCCTCCTCCTCCTGGAGGTCCAGGTTTGATAGGATTCCTAATCCTGGTCTACCTGAGGGTCTCCTCCCAGTTGGTTGTGAAAACCTCCAAAAGGTAGGAGGTATCCTGACTCGGTGTTGAACCACCTCCAACGGTTCCAAACACGGGACGTTCCAATAAGTCCACTCTGGGTGTCCGGGGTCCAACCTTGAGCCCCTGCTCTCTCATTCCTTTGACCCTCATCCTGACCTCCTGACCAAAGCTGAGGGTTGGATGTTGGATCACCTCCCCTTTTCTCCACCTCCATCTGAGACTTTCATGGTTCCTTCTCGCCGTCTTGTTTTCAACGTTCTCTGAGTTATTTGCAGTCCTTATCTCCTAGACCAAAGTCCAAAGAACTCCCCGCTGAAGACCTGCAGACACATGCTGGCTGCCCCGGGCTTCTGACCAGAACCCATAAGTGTTTAATGTCCACTTTGGAAGAACTTCAGGCTTTCTGGGATAAACCAGCAGATGTTTTTACAGCCGCTCCACTCATCCTACCAGATCTGTCTGATCCTCCTTTTATTACACCGCGGGCCCACGGCAGCACCTTCAGGGAGAGCTGACACCCTCTCTGGACCGTAGCAGCAACCCGGGAAGAACCAACAAATCGCGTGTGGAGTCGTCAGCAGGTACTGGCCAGAAGAAAGGGAAGCAGATCCGTGGGCTTCTGTATGTTTATGCTTCACCTCTGAAACCTCTAAAGACGGTTGAGAAATTATGGTCCGAAAAGTTTGAGGTAAATCGAAATGGACGAATTTCATGAATCAATCAAAAAGTATTAAAACCCTCTCTTACTTTTTGAAGGACTCACTTCTGGTTCTACATCTGGAGCTGGAAACCCTTCCACTACAACTTACTCACTTTCCGAACATGATCCCATCTGGTTCAACTTGTTCTGATCGTTAGCGGACATGCTAACCTTAGCTAGCTGCTTCCCAAACCTCCTGTTTCTTCTGAAAAACCTGCTGGACGAATAAAAGCTCTGAATAGTTAGTCACGGTCTCAAACTTCGTACAATCCAAAGAAGACATGAGACAGACGGAATCAGAGTGTCGGCGTCTCACTGAAGAACCCTTAGGGACATGTATGACCGGGACCAACTCTGGGTTCCAGACTAGCAGAGAGAAAACAGAGGTTTCACTTTGCTCTTGTTTCCTCCCTGAGAATTTGATTCAAAATCCTGCGGTCCTCAGAGGCTCCATCACGGCAGCCATTGTTACGGAGGACTTCATGTTGGGCCTCATTCAGATCCTGGTCCCGGCTGACAGGACTGCTAACGTCAGCTGCGTGACTAATGGTGCTGTCAGGATCAAGAAGTAATTAAAGCTGTAAGTCCATCAGCTAAGTTGTCAGGTTGTTTCAGAGACTGTGTCTCAATCTGCCACCTGTCGGGTGTAAAGGTTCAAATATTCTTTCTACAACATGAAACAGTCTCATTAAGATGGAATGAATACTTATATCAACATAGAAGTGGAGTTTTATGAGATTTACAGTTTCACTATGGAGATTCCACCTCTAGACGCCTGGACTAGAACCTCCTCTTATCACCAGACAGGAAGTTCCTTCTAAAAGTGTCACATATTGAAGTAGTGAAGGAGTGATTTCATTCGTTGGCTGAGGTTCATAGTCACCGCCTCTCTGCTGGCTGGAAATCCCGTGAAAACACTAAAAGTGAGGAAGAACACTAATGAGTGTTGTTTGTGTTTTGCGTTAATGCATATTAAGTAACCCTATCCAGCCGAGCCAACGGGAGGAAGTGAAGGAGCAGACATAACATCTAAGCGATGTACAAGGTTTATCTTATCTTATCTGCAACTAGACAGAAGCTTCTTCCCGCCGTGAGGTGGCGACCGTTAACGTCCTCGCTCCTGATCGCTCGTACAGAACCAGAAGATGGAGGCAGACTCCACCATGGATGGTGGAGTTGAAATACATAGCAGCAGATGCTTGTTTGAAATTCTGTAGGGGGCGCTAGTGAGTCATTTTACATAATCCTGTGAACTATGTCACCTCTGATCAGTGCACCAGTTAAAACTTACTCAAACTTATTCTTCCTAAAGTCAGAGAAGCTTCATGGAGGTTGCAGCTTTTTTGACCCAATATAAAGGGAATATAATCAAAAGGCCAGCAGGAAGTTACACCAACGGCAGAAGTCATTTCCCGTTGCCAGAGGGTATCATCGTTTATGGTGTCCTCAGGCTGAGAATCCAACAAGTGAAGTTTGGGCCGGATTGAACCTCGGATAGTCACAATGGATGAGGTTTGAAATCTGTCACCTCCTCTTCTCCCTAGGAACAACCTTTTTACTCAATTTAACTGTTACCAAAACCTGCTGAGGACTCATCCCTTTCCTTCTGCTGCAGTTTATTGTTGATCTTCATGTCGATGTGATGTCATTGGTGTGATGTCATGATGTGATATTATGATGTGATGTCATTGATATGATATTATGATGGGATGTCATGATGTGATGTCATGATGTGATATTATGATATGATGTCATGATATGATGTCATTGGTGTGGTGTAATTGAAGTGAACTACAGACGCTCTTTACTAAGTCTGGAATCATTCAGAGACGTAGTTGGCAGTAAAAACAACATTTTATGTTTGATTTAGGAGAGATTTTCACACCTTCCTGCGTCATCTGATCGGTGCAAACATCTGATGGTGGGTCTGCTGCACGAGAACGAGGAGGAGACCAGACAGGTACTCGTGATCACCTCACAGTAGTCAGGGACATCACGGCTGGTAGATTCCTAACGGAGTCCTCAGGAGCTTTGATTCATAGAAAACTGTCCTTCATCCTTTCACCTTCATCTCTGCTGTTGGTTGAGCACAATTTGAGTCACTAGCTCTTCTTGACAAAATATGACTGAACCTGTCTATCATGTGACGCAAAGGCAGCGTGGACATGATAAAGACTAAGGGTCCAAAGGTGGAGCCCTGGGGGACACCCAAGGTCACCCAGGTCAAGGGTCAGATTTTTTGTTTGTTTGTTTTTGGCATATTAATGTGTGTGAGGACTTAATAAACAGAATTATGTTACCTGATGCAACCAAAAAGTCCAATAAAGGTCAAATCGTTTTCGAAAAACCGATGTAATAAAAACATACCCTTTTTCTGGAGACAGAGAATTCCTTCCTGCTCAGAAACATGATTGATCCAAGGATTTACTTTTATTTGGGGGTAAATTTAGACAATCTTTTTCAAATCAATAAATGTCACAGAACTGTTTCCAGTTCTTTTTCTTGGTTGGGACATTGAAGAGTTAAAACTCTTCAAAATATATTATCCATTACAAATGAGTGAAAAGTATTTTTCTCAAAGAAATATGATCGTACTAAAGTATGTATGTAGTTTTTAAAAGAGAGACATGAACAACGTTTGGGAAACGAGGGGCTGCTAAGGAACAACATAAACATCTTTGGTCTACTCCTTTATTACCATTACTGACATTTGTCTCCGGGGCAACAGGCGGGGGATGAAGAACCATCATCTTCAGGATGAAGAGACGAAGGCAAGAACAGGATGTGATTAATGCATTTCCCATGATTCATTACTTTTGTTGTGATGACAAACCAGGGATGTGACCTGGTCCTAGAACATTCCGTCTGTTGGACCCGAACAGGATTATGGGACGTGATTAACAACATCGCAGAATTAAAGCCAGACCCGCCGTGCTTGGATAAAACCTCTAGATGGCGCCAGAGCTCCATGGAGCTCCAGCCGAGTGAAAAAAAAAAAAAGCTAAATATATATAATAAATCATTGAATTATTATAATTATAATAACAATAATAATATATAAATATATATATTAAAGGAAAATTTGTGATCAAAACATCATTATCTGAACTCTTTAATGTCCTCAAGAAGAAAGAAAGACTGTTGAAAAATGATTTCTTTTCATATTTTATGTCTTTGGTTCATTTATTGATTCAATATGTTAGAAAAGCTAAATTTACCTTATTGATTCCATCAAAGAAATCAGACTTATACATTTATTTCATTAGCATTTTATGAACAATAGCCCATTTAAATGAGATCAACTCAATTAACATAAGTTAAGTGTATTTGTATCAAGTTTAAAGTCATTTCAATGAAAGCGTGTGAGCTGATTAACGTCATAACAGCATCGGTACCAGAAACAAAGTTAAATCTCTTAAAAGACGCAACCGAATGAATAAAATGAAAGTGAACTTCTTAGTAAGAAGAACTTTCAACATGCTGGTGTAAGAGGAAGAACAATTATAATAAGAGTAGATATAGGATAGATATGCATAAATATGGGGAGAGAATTGTCTGATTTTATAAAAATATACTATTGAGAATTATAATAATTTAAAATAGTTAATATCTTTTTTAAATAAAAATAATCTAATTATGATAACCATGGATAATAATATAGTATAATTATTCAAATGACGTTTGAACGGCATCCATTGAAGAAATAAAATACAGTAAAATACAGTTTCCAGTCAGAGCTGCTGAAACAGTTGTCTGTTGAATTATCTAAATATTAATAATATAACTATAAATGGTAACATTTCTTGATTTAATTTTACCTTTATTTTACCATGAAAGCTTCATTAAGATGAAAAGTCTCTTCTTCAAGAGATAAAAGGATCCGTATTTGTTAAAGGCCTCTATATCAGTCAAAACATCTCCAGCCCGATGTCTCTACATCCTGGTCTTTTAAGACGGCCTTGATAACTTCAGTGAGACCAGCTCCTTGAGATCCAGATCATCTGCAGCTGATTCCAGATCAGAGGCATTCCAGATCCGGACTTTAGAGACAGTCAGAAGTTCCTGAGATTGAAGACCATAACTTCCCACGGATGTTCGACCGGCAGGAAGACAAGGCGGTCCATTAAGTTGAACGACTTGAAGGTCTGAGAGCCGTTATCACCGGATCACCAGCAGACAAGAGAAGCTTCATTTGGCACATTCTGATCCTGACAGTCCATGTTTATTATGAAAAGGAGTGGGCCCAGGATTGATCCCTGGGGCACACCTTTGGAAAAGTAACTTGTTAGAGTAACGGTTACAATTTTGATATTCAGCCAGACGTCATTTTGAGTTGTTGAAGTAATTATTTAAAAGTATTCCTGCCAAAGTAAAGGTTTGTCAAAAACAGCTGATTGATAAGTGGAGGAATAAAATCCTCCTAAATATTAACGTCCTTCTTACATTTATGAATCCGGTAGTTTAGGAACATGGAGGCTTTGACGCGGGTACAGGATTTGATAATAGGATGTAAAACATTGTTTTTATTATCTAAATTCTTTATTGTCATATTAACATTTTTACATTCAGGAGTTTCTGCTTCGCTCCTGCGTTCATTCATCTCCAGGATCCTCTCCCTGTGGTCCCCCCAGCTGTCACTCACGTGTGCGATCCCGCCTCCAGCGCGGTCACACCTTTTTCCTCACCGGCATCTCATTTACCGTCATTAAATGTGGCGTCTGCGCGCACGGGCTGATCGGTCTGCATGTGCTCGCTCTTGCAAAGGTGAGGGTAGAAGATACCGTCAAAATCTCGTTGATAGAGGTGTGTTCAGGCGCGTGCGCGTGTGGTCCTTTGCCTGTCCACCTAGTGGGCGTGTCCCTCCCTCCCCTGCAGACCTGCACGAGCGCGTGCATGCACATGCGTGTAACCGCACGCCGGAAGGAATCTGTGTGAGGTTGTGCAGGATGGTGGTCGCAGGGTCGCTTCTATCTGGGTGTGCGTGATTTTTCACGCGCGTGCCCCCACTCCTCCTCCTCCTCCTGCTGCTGCTCCTCAGCGTGGAGGTGCGGGGCCACTACTGGTGGTGCTGTTGCGGCACTGGATGGATCTGGCGAGCATGTTTGCGGGCGGCGCTCACGCAGGGAACTGAAGCCGCGATTCTTCGCACATGTTTTCTCACCTGCAGACAAACCATCAGCTCCACCGCGGCGACATGTCCAACTCCAACAAGAGCAAGAAGGACAAAGAGATCCTGGCTGAGTATGAGAGCCAAGTGAAAGGTAAGCACGTCTCCCACCTCACGCGCACACCTGTCTGCGAGCACGCACCCAAGCATCCAGGGGGTCGATGGGAGCTGCGCCTCCCGGAGACGCGGGGCTCTCCGGGTTCATCCTGAGTGCTGCATGGCGCCTGAGGGGGGAGGAAGGGGAGGTTATATTTGTAGAGGGGGGGTGTATCTCGTCTTGCTTGCATTGCTCTTCCTCTCAGGCTCAGGCTTCATGATTACCTGATGCTGTTAAAGCCAGCGGTGATGATGACCATGGCATCCTCCTCCTCCTCCTCCTCATGCTCGGTGCCATGGTTACCAACATCCTGACTCTGATGGCCGCTGATGCAAAAGTCAAATGACCTTTAAGAGAAACTGCAGGCGGCTTCACCTGCAGGAGGAGGCTCAGTGTGCATTCATCTTTTCTCCTCGCCACATGGCTCCTGGCATCACTCTGAGCGCTCCTGCTTCTCCTCCACAGAGGAGCAGCTTCATTCAGAAATGACTTCTCCCCTCCTTCCTCTCCATCCCGTCTCTCTTTCTTCCCCACCCTGTGTGACATCCCTCTTTTTTTATGGCTTTGAGTGATTAAATGGAATAGTGGCGAGCTCCTGCTCACATGAGGAGGAGGAGGGGGGTCTATTTTGTTGTGTGTGCGTGGCCTTTGCTCTGGCGTCCTGCCAGAACGCGCTCGGGGATGCCCTGCGTTGAAATGACCGCTCGCATCCAGAGGCCAGCATATAGATCCGAGTTGTAACTATGTGCTTCTCCAGTCTGCCTCCCTGCTCCGCCTCCTGATTGGTCGACGCAGGAGGTGGTGAGTAATGTATACACAGGAGGTGGCGGCCGCTCCTCTCACGAGGAAGAGGAGGCGGGGTCTGCCTGCTGAGGTGAGACCGTGAACAGTTGCTGACGGTACATATTCTGACACCTCCTCTGTCTCAGGGAGGTGCAGGAGAGAGAGGAAAGAGAGGAGCGGCCGGCTCCTGCTGCAGCGGCGTCTGCATGCAGGTGATCAGTGACCTCACATCTGCAGGGAGGAGCGAGATGAAGTGGCTTTCCTTTGAGTAAAATGTTCCGGAGGGCCTCTGTGTGCATGTGCGTGATTCTTGATGATGTAGCGGCCCTCTGCCCTCGTGTCCTTGGTCCTTGTCGTCATGGCGATGGCCACCTCAGGACAGAGGCGGGAGCCTCCCCTTCCTGTGACATCACACTGAACATGCAGGATGAACGCTGACACAAAACTGATGTCAGATGAACCGGAGGATAATTAGTGGACGAGTCACCGGCTGATCACTGATGACTCAACCAGCCACTTCCTCCATCGTCCCCCCAGTTTGACAGCTGCCATCTTGACGTGATTGACGGGTTTTGAAGGTTCATAAAATGGCAAAATGAAAAAGTGAGGTACAGGTTCTATGAGGCCACCATGTTCCACACTGACGGCCCGACGCAACATTTCAAACAGGCCCGTCCTTTTTCACGACTGCTGCACTTGCAAGGATCTTCGCAGGAATCCTTCTCTGCCCACTAAAAGATTATTTATGTGCCGATGTTTACCAAAAGAGTTGCGCCTGCGTAACGGACGCCCACCCCGCCCCCGAGGAGTGAAGGAGGAGCTTCTCAGTTTCATACACAAGACTATCACGTTCAAACGATTCCTTCCTTTCTGATATACAGCTGACTCTGAAAGTGTATCGCCCTACTTGATTCATTTCACTCCGATGTCACTGCAGGTTTAAGGAAGCCGGTTTAAGGAGGCAGGTTTGAGGAGGTGGGTTTAAGGAAGCAGGTTTAAGGAAGCTGGATAAGGAAGCAGGTTTAAGGAGGTGGATTTAAGGAAGCAGGTGTAAGGAAGCTGGATAAGGAAGCTGGATAAGGAAGCCGTTTTAAGGAGGCACGTTTAAGGAGGCAGGTTTAAGGAAGCTGGTTTCAGGAAGCCGATTTAAGGAGATGGGTTTAAGGAGGCAGGTTTTATGGAATCAGGATAACGAAGCCGGTTTAAGGAGGCCGGTTTAAGGAGGCCGGTTCAAGGAGGCCGGTTCAAGGAGGTGGGTTTAAGGAGGTGGATTTAAGGGAGCTGGTTTAAGGAAGCTGGATAAGGAAGCAGGTTTAAGGAGGTGGATTTAAGGAAGCAGGTGTAAGGAAGCTGGATAAGGAAGCTGGATAAGGAAGCCGTTTTAAGGAGGCACGTTTAAGGAGGCAGGTTTAAGGAAGCTGGTTTCAGGAAGCCGATTTAAGGAGGTGGGTTTAAGGAGGCAGGTTTTATGGAAGCAGGATAAGGAAGCCGGTTTAAGGAGGCAGGTTTAAGGAAGCCGATTTAAGGAAGCCGGTATAAGGAGGCAGGTTTTATGGAAGCAGGATAACGAAGCAGGATAAGGATGTCGGTTTAAGGAGGCCGGTTCAAGAAGGCCGGTTCAAGGGGGCAGGTTTAAGGAGGTGGGTTTAAGGAAGCCAGTTTAAGGGAGCCGGTTTAAGGGGGCAGGTTTAAAGAAGCCGTTTAAGGAGGCGGGTTCAAGGAAGCTGGTTTAAGGGTTTCCAAGTGTGGTGGTTCTGACCGGAGCGTCTCTGATCAGAGGCTGAGTCTCGTTTTCGGGGACGTCGCGAGGAGGTTTCAAAGAAGCAGCTTTCCAGACATCAGAATGTGAGCGTTCCCGTCTTCAGAGAGTCAACAGAACCGATCCCAACAAATGTTGGACGTAGCAGCATGAACCAAAAAAGAAACCATTTAAGGTCCAGTCTGTCAAAGTATGACGTAAACAATAAATAATATATATTTGTTAATAATAAGAATCATCGTGTTTCTGTTGGCCAAAATGATCCTTAATCATTCCAGAGGGGGCGGGTCCGCTGACTGTGTGTTCTGACACGACCCACTCACTGTGTGTTCTGACACGACCCGCTCACTGTGTGTTCTGACACGACCCGCTGACTGTGTGTTCTGACATGTGTGTTCTGACACGACCCGCTGACTGTGTGTTCTGACATGTGTGTTCTGACACGACCCGCTGACTGTGTGTTCTGACGTGATCCGCTCACTGTGTGTTCTGACACGACCCGCTCACTGTGTGTTCTGACATGATCCGGTCAGTGTGTGTTCTGACACGATCCGGTCACTGTGTGTTCTGACACGATCCGGTCACTGTGTGTTCTGACATGATCCGGTCACTGTGTGTTCTGACATGATCCGGTCAGTGTGTGTTCTGACATGATCCGGTCACTGTGTGTTCTGACATGATCCGGTCAGTGTGTGTTCTGACATAATCCGGTCAGTGTGTGTTCTGACATGATCCGGTCACTGTGTGTTCTGACATGATCCGGTCACTGTGTGTTCTGACATGATCCGGTCACTGTGTGTTCTGACATGATCCGGTCAGTGGTAACTTTTGATGTTCTTTCTTGGACCTCTTTAGTCAGACTCGGTACGAACCACTGCAGACCACAATCACGTATCAAGACATGCGGTTCTGGAGATGCTGTGATCCAGTTGTCTCAATTTGTACCTTGTCCACGTCTTTCTGCTTCCAACCCATGGACTGCAGGACAGAACATTCACATCCTGTCTGATACATCCCGCCCGCTGACTGGTACCAGTACCATTGTAATGGGATAACTGATGTTATTCTGACTTCACCCGTCAGCGGTTGTAATGTTATGGTTGATCGTCTAGAGTGTTATGTTGAGACACATGAGGGACACATTTCTCCACAACCTGCGTCTCCGTTGATTGGATCTCGACCCTTCCCGTTCACTTGAATGGTGTCCAAACTTTGACCGGTGCTGGTCATTCGGACTTTCTGCCGGAGCCGAGGAAAAGTCCGAGGAACGCCGAGGTTCTTCCTCGTGACCAAAGGTTCACGTCGGTCGGTCTGGAGTCGGAGGAGCTTCTCTCCGGTGGACGTTTATGGAAACCGTCGTATCAGTTTGTCGGCATGAATGTTTGAATCCTGTGAATCCTTTGATGTGGTTTCTGGATCCCGACGGCGAGAACCAGCGGGATTCGCAGGAAAATCAAAAGAAGTCTCGTTAGCTAAGAAATAAAATACATTCTACTCTGGTCAGAAGATACGGACCGTTGGGGATCGCAGCGATCCGTTATTTGAAAGGTCGTAATGAGGCAAAGTGAAACCTTTGATAATTTACATCAATCAGCCACAACATTAGAACCAGTAACTGGTTCTAATGTTGTGGCTGATTATAGGATTATATGATAAGATCTTTGTTTTTGTCATCATACAGTTTCAACAAAATGACGATGGTCAGATGGAGGGTCACACCTGAGAAGATTCCCCTCACACATGCGTTCATGAAGAAATCAAAAAGCAGTTAAATGTAAAGTGCATTATAAATTAAATGTATTATTATTATTATTATTATTAAATGTTGTAACAATGTCGATGTTGAAGTCCAGAACAATTGTCAAATGGTATTTTGAAACTTCTTTTTTTATCTTACTTATCAAAAGTACTTTGAGGATGTAACCTTCCTCCTCCAACAAAATATAGAAACCAGAACCCAGAGAAACATCTAAACACCTCAAACAACATTCAAATAGTTTTCTATAACTAAATGTTCAGTTGAACCACCGAGTAGAAGTTCCTTTAAAGGTTCCCTAATCTGAGTTCTGTCATTACCCACAAGGTGGATTGTTGGATGGTTCAGTGGATGGTTGGTTGGATGGATGGATTGATGGTTGGATTGATGGTTGGATGGATGGATGGACAGTTGGATGGATGGATGGTTGGATGATGGATGGATGGGTGGGTGGTTGGATGGTTTGTTGGTTGGGTGGATGGAAGGTTCGCTGGTTTGTTGGTTAGATGGATGGATGGATGGATGGAAGATGGGTGGGTGGGTGGTTGGATGGATGGTTGGTTGGTTGGATGGGTGGATGGAAGGTTGGCTGGTTTGTTGGATGGATGGTTGGCTGGTTCGATGGATGGATGGTTGGTTGGATGGATGGATGGATTGATGGTTGGATTGATGGTTGGATGGATGGATGGATGGTTGGTTGGTTAGATGGTTGGGTTGTTGGTTGGTAGGTTAGATGGTTGGATGGTTGGATGGGTGCATGGATGGATTTCCATGAGACTGGTTGGGAGGACATGTTGTGAACCTAAATGGACCCTGATGAAGGTTGAGGCGGTTTGGATAAATGGGTCGAGTCAAGATTATATATTTTTTTTAGGATGTTCTTTAATATTGGGGAATAATTCATCAGCCGTATTATTATAACCATTTATGAAACAGGAAGTGAAGTGACCTTAAGAAGGACCTAAAAGTGAAGGCGACCCAAGTGGGTCTCAGCATCTCCAGAGCTGAAACGGTTGTAGTGAGTTCTGGTCTGCAGTGGTTGGTACCTGCCGACTGGTCTCAGGAGGGACAACAGGTGAACCGGCAGCGGGTTTAGGGTCCACTCACTGACGCTCATGGAAAACAGAAGCTGGGGTACGAGCTGCTGAAAAGGTTCTTCTGGTTCTGATAGAAATTTGAAGTTTGGTTTGATTCTGGATCGGACCTGATTGAATGAAAGGGGATTGCTGGTCCTTGACGGAGGTGGAGCTCCTCTGTGTGTCCTGACCTCACCTCCTTGTTTGTTTGTTTGTTTGTTTGTTAGCGAGATAAAGGAAGAACTTCTGGACGGGTTTGGATAAAAACTAACCCAGAAGTGGGTTTGGACGGGTCCTGGAGAAGGTCACCCACTGGGACGTTTCCTACATTGACGCATTTAAGATAAATAAAGATGCTGAAAAAGATTAGGAATGCTGACATTTTGCTGATAAAGCTCCTAAACGAGGAACAGCTGAGGTTTCTGTCGGCGGGAGAAAAGGTTGCATCTTATCAGGCGCTCGCCGTGGAACGGCAGCCATTTTGAAATTAGCGCGAAAAAGACCGAAGTGTGAGAATGAAGATTCACAAACTCACTTTCATAGACGTGTGAAGAGCAGCTGGTGTGTAGAGATCCATGAAGCCCGTCCAACTGTGTGTGTGTGTGTGTGGGTGTGTGTTCATGTGTGTAGGTGTGTGTTCCTGTGTGTGTGTGTATGTGTGTGTGCATGTGTGTATGTGTGTGTGTGTGGGTGTGTGTTCCTGTGTGTGTGTATGTGTGTATGTGTGTGTGGGTGTGTGTTCATGTGTGTAGGTGTGTGTTCCTGTGTGTGTGTGTATGTGTGTATGTGTGTGTGTGTGGGTGTGTGTTCCTGTGTGTGTGTATGTGTGTATGTGTGTGTGCGTGTGTGTTCCTGTGTGTGTGGGTGTGTGTTCCTGTGTGTGTGTGTGTGTGTGTTCCTGTGTGTGTGTGTGTGTGTGTGTGTGTAGATGCAGCAGATTCGAGCTCTTGTCTTCACCTTCCTCATCACATGGTTCACACACTGTGTGTGGTTGCCTAGACAACAGGTAGTGGAGTGGATAGAGGCCCCCTGGGATTGGTGTGTGTGTGTGTGTGTGTGTGTGTGTGTGTGTGTGTGTGTGTGTGTGTGTGTGTGTGTGTGTGTGTGTGTGTGTGTGTGTGTGTGTGTGTGTGTGTGTGTGTCCCTCCCGCTGCAGATGGATCCTGCTCAGAAGCAGCAGGGGGATCAGCCTCCTCCTCAGCGAGAGGTGGACAGTCTTCATCAGTAATTATAGGAGATTAAGGTGAAGGATGGGAGGAAGAGGAGGGGTGGCGCTAAATGATTAGCTTATTTAGTTGATTAGGGGATCCACACAAAGTTAAAGGATGAAGAAGAGCTCCATCAGCTGAATGTCCTTCACTGAACGAGTTCTGGCCTCTGGTCTCTCTGATGACTATCCATCGTTGTTTTTTGTTTTTACTCTGTTGACGAACAAAGTGGGACGGAAGACACATCACAACCACGATAATCAGGATTCGTTAGCGGCGCAGGTAGTAACTCTTTGGAAAAGTGACCATGAGAGGGCGTCTTTACTTTGACCTTTTCCAGTGATGTCATAAGTGATGTCATCCATGATGTCATAACTGATGTCGCCCGTGATGTTGTCACGGATGTCCTCAGTGATGACATCATTGTCACCAGTGATGTCATCAGTGATAACATCCTCAGTGACGCTGTTGGTGAGGTCATCAGTGAGGTCATCAATGATGTCGTAGGTGAGGTCATCAGTGATGTCGTCATCACTGATCACTGATCACTGATTGGTCAGGCAGTGGTTTAACCCTTTAATGTCCTCATCTAGAGAATTACCAATGGAAAAATATACATATATATATATATATATATATATATATATATATATACACTTATATATTTGCACATTTGACTTCTGGGAAATGTATTAATTTAATATCTTAGATACTGTAAACGATGACATTGTTTTGTCAACATGATCCTTTTTTTTGGTTGTATCAAGTTCCATTATTCTGTTTAGTAAACCTTTACATGCTGTGATATGTCAAAATGAAAACGGACTTATCGGACTTTCTAAGTAACGATGGTTAATCCCTCCTCCTCGGTGGCCCCTTTGACCCCCCAGGGCTTTATCCTTGGCTCCTTACACTTTAACATATATATATATATATATATATATATATATATATTCTACCACTGAGTCGTAGTATAAACAAGTTTAGTCACATCTTTCAATAAGAAATAGAGACTAAAAATGATCTCAACCAAACAGTTGAGGAGTGCTTGATTTGCTTTGCAGGGCATGTTTTGGGGGGAAAACGGCTTTATAACGTTCATTTCTTTGTGTGGAGCCAAAATTCAAATTCCGTTCATGGATGGACGGTGAAATATCTCAACCAGCGTTGAAGACGATGAGTGTGAAGAAGATTTGGGGGACAACTGTTCCTCTAGTCTCGGCGACTAATGTTCAGATTATTCTCTATTCTCCATGAAACTTTCATAATGTTGTTATTATTGTTGTCATAAAGTCTTCAGGCACACGCGTAAAGGATGAGAGGAAGAATTCAACAATGACGTCAATCCGACGCTCAAAATGTTGTTTTTTGGTCGATATGCATGAATCAGCCTCACTGGGACTTTTAGACGAAGAAGGTTCTGTGTGACCCACAAGCAGGAGGTCCGAGGAGGCGGCGGCCTCATGGATGGTTCACGTAGTTCATGTTCAGTAGAATCAGAACATTCTGGTTCACTGACACGTTTGGATTGATGGCCATATTTTATCTTTATTTTCCGACTCTGATTGGAGGTCCGCAACATTTCAAAGTATCAAACCTGCTGGAAAGAAGTTCTGGAATCATTCCTTCAATGATTGTCTCGGGTCGTGATACTGAACTAATGACAAACCCAAAGTCTCCAACTCAATTCAACATTACGCTTTACATGAAAAGAGATTCATTTCACGGATTTATTCATATTTGATTATTTTATTTATATATATATATTTTTTTTTAATACTTCATTTTTCATTTTTTCATACATTTCTCGGTTTGTTTGTTTGTTTGTTTGTTTTATCCACAACTGAATAAGTTGGTGAAGACTCTGTGACATATGACCCGGTTTAGGAGACACTTTATTAGATTTCCATCTAAATACAAAAGTTCTCTTAGTGATGCCTCGTCTGAAATGAGTCCGGTGACGTCAGAGCCCGGTTCCATGAGCGATCGATGGTTCTGATTGATGGACGCCGCTCTGGTTTCTGACGCGGTGAATATATTACATTTATATATGATGAATGGCGTCTAAGACGTAACGACCTCCATCTGTGTGTTTGTGTCTAGATGTTCGGACCCAGTTGGTGGAGCAGCAGCGATGTCTGGAGCAGCAGACGGAGATGCGAGTCCAGCTGCTGCAGGACCTGCAGGACTTCTTCAGGAAGAAGGCCGAGATCGAGACGGAATATTCCAGAAACCTGGAGAAGCTGGCCGAGAGATTCATGGCCAAAACACGCAGCACGAAAGACCACCAGCAATACAAGTAGGACCCTCGTCAGTGCCAGCGTCTGGCCCCGCCCCCAAACACCCGCGTGAAAATAATCATCTATATAGAGGCTTTTTTATAGCCGTTTTATTATACATGTATTATATATCACTGGACAAGTGTTTTATTATATATATATATATATATTATATATCACTGGACAAGTGTTTTATTATATATATATATATATATATATATATATATGTATTATATATCACTGAACAAGTGTTTTATTATATATATATATATATTATATATCACTGGACAAGTGTTTTATTATATATATACATATATATATATATATATAATATATATATTATGTATATATATACATAATATATTATATATATAATATATATATTATATATATATATATATAAAAGTATTATATATCACTGGACAAATGTTTTATTATATATATATTATATATCACTGGCAGTTAATTCATTTATTTTTGTTAAAGATTAGCATAACGCTGTTTTGCGAGCGCTAACGGTCAAGGTCACACATCCTGACCTCAGCAGGATGCAGATGCAGAGTTGAGGTGGAGGACGGGCTCATGTTAGCTACATGTGGCTACATGCTACATGTGGACACCAGGACCCGTCTGTGTCCATCTATGGATCATGGAAGAATCCAGACATGGTGCCTGGTGGTATTCCGAGAGACAGGAGAAATCTAAGATGACATCATCATGAAGAAAGTGAGAAAATTAAAGAGAGTAGGGCAGCGTGAAAACTCGAGTCGTGTCGAGTGAATGCAGCGTAACGTTTCTAAAAAAAAAAGCTCAACCAATGATCTTAAAGCCCCTCCCACTTGTGCCTTCACCGGAGGTCCAGTTTAACATGAAGTTTCTCTTTCTCCTCCAGGAAGGATCAGAACCTGCTCTCTCCGGTGAACTGCTGGTACTTGCTGTTAAACCAGGTGGGTTCCGGACCCTTTTTGCTGGGGAACTTAATATATGGTTCTCCAACCAAACAGCCTCTGTCTCTCCTCCAGGTGAGGAGGGAGAGCAAGGACCACGCCACCCTCAGCGACCTCTACCTGAACAACGTCATCTCTCGCCTCACACACATCAGCGAGGACTCTGCCCGCCTGCTCAAACGGGTGAGTGCTGTTTATTGGACCGGCTTGTTGAGAACCCAGGTGTTCCACAAGGCAGTGCACCGACACCACTGCCTTTTTTTTCTGGTCACAATATGAACTATGAAATAAAAATGAGGTCATGGGTGGGGAGAGTAGGACTTATTACGCAGGATACGAACTTATCAGGATAAATGATCCAGTCTAAGTATTTGAGAGAATTTGACAGTCATTGCGTCAGAGCTTCTTCAGAACTGTACCTTTTATAGGAGGTTCCTGCTTCCTGCTTTTTGGCAAAGCATGAACTACTTGATTGATTCCTTTGAATGTGAGACATGGACCAATTACGGAACTATGAAAATTTATAGTAGATCTGGTATATCCACAATTTTTATTATTCATTTGTTGAACCACAAACCTGATGGGTTTTTCCTCTGCCAAGGTGCCTATGTTTTCAGTTGTGTCCCTTTGTTTGGTTGGATCATTGTTTGGTTGGTTGGATTATTGGTTGGTTGGTTGGATTATTGGTTGGTTGGTTGGATTATTGGTTGGCTGGTTGGATCATTGGTTGGCTGGTTGGATCATTGGTTGGTTGGTTTGATTATTGGTTGGTTGGTTGGATTATTGGTTGGTTGGTTGGATTATTGGTTGGTTGGTTGGTTGGTTGGATTATTGGTTGGTTGGATTATTGTTTGGTTGGTTGGATGGTTGGTTGGTTGGTTGGATTATTGGTTGGCTGGTTGGATCATTGGTTGGTTGGTTGGTTGGATTATTGAATTGGAGAATAGTTCCGCATATTAATAATTCCCAGAATTCCTCAAGAGGAGAGCAATCCATCAAACCAGTGTTCCTGTCCTTGTGAGTCTTTTCTAGTAGTCCGGTTCTCATCGGCATGGAGTGGATTCTGATGATCCGATTCAGAGTGTGAAGAGTGAACACACTCTTCTATATATGTTCTAGGGCCTGTGACGCAGTGCATCATGGGACGTCGGTAATAACCGGTGATTAAGGTGAAGTTTTATTGGCCATAAAAGCAAAGTTTTTACAGTAAATCCATGAAAAGTGCCGTCCCCTCGGGGGTCTGCCTTTAAATCTTCTGCAGTTAAAGAAGCTGCACAAGAAGGAAAGAAGCAAAAATCCAAGAGATCCTGCAGTTTTCTCCTTTCATGTGAAATTTTGGTCGGAAAAATTGAGTCTTAAATGATTAATGTGTATCTGAAAGTGGCTGCAAGGATTCCTCACAGCTCAGAGGAGAAATTTATGTTTCAGAAGGAAAGAAGGATTCATTCATTCATCAGTGATAACCACATCATGTAGACACTTCACTGGACCGTCAAGGTCTGCATTCTAAATTATATGTAAAATAACCCGCATAAAAGTTTATAAGTTATTATCACTGCTGTCATATGTAGCACACAGTGGGCGGAGCCTGTGACGCATCCAGGGACCAAAATGGGGGTCAGGGTCTTCCTCAAAGACTGCAGGGACAGTCTGGTTCTGGATCCGCCGATCTCTGGACTAACAACAAACACTGGCTAAAGTTGAAAAAGTATTCAAACGCAGAAGAACAGCTGAAGCAGAGTTCCGTATTTGTTTGACAGCAAGTTAAATGTTACCAAAAACGTTGAATGAAACTTGGTGGTTGGTGGAAGAGTTGATGAAAACGTCGGCGGAGTCGGTATGAAGGCAGATACTGTGTCACTGTATGGACCAATATACGAATACTTTTTATATTTAAACTCAACAAATAATTAACAAGTCAAACTTAATAACTGCAGTGAACTAAAAACGTAGTATTTCATCCTCAAATACTCCACGTACTAATACCTCAGTATTGGACTTTTGTACTCGATTAAATGTTCTTCTGAAGGTTTCAGGCCCGTTTCTTCTTCATGGTTCTTTAAGTGAAGTTGATTCTAATAAAAGTAAAGTCGGTTTTTCCCTCAGGCTGCTTCCGAGTTGAGCGATTTAAACACGCACTCAGGGGCGTACAAGCTCCTCGCCGCCTCCGACTTTAGCTCGCCGCCTCCATTATTAATCTCTCCTCAGCCTCCTCTTTTATTAATGGCGACTAAAGTGCGGCAGCCGCCAGCAGCTACTAGCAGCCAGCATCACCAGCATCACCAGCGCGTCCTCCTTCGAGACCGAACCGAGGTGGGGGCGCCCGGAGAGAGCCTCGCGGCCATGGTGACAGGCTCAGCTGATCTCTTCTCTGGGAATGAGATTCATCCATCCCAGGATCGCACAGTCATTTCGCAAAATTTAATATTAACGCGGCAGCGCGCCACCGCGAAACTCTGGAGGCTGTTTGAGGCAGGAGACGGACGTCCAGTCTGAGAACAAGCAGCGCTGTTTCATTTATCAATTCATTTGTTTACGTGTGGTCATTCATTCATCGTCCTGACCGCTGGAATCTAAGCCGATCTCAAACTCCTTAGAGTAACTGCACTCTAGATTCATGTAATAACACTGTAATAACACTGTAATAACACTGTAATAACACTGTAATAACACTGTAATAACATATTACTAGTTTTGATGAATGTACAGATCATTTCAGCTGAAAGGAAAACTTCTTTCATTTTATTACATTGTTATTACTAGTTGTGACAAATAATAGCAGCTGAATTTATAAATCCCCTCGTTTCCCTCGATACGTTTTTACACAGCGATCACTCCACAGGGCTTGTACTGTTATATTACAATGTAATAACGGTGTAATAATGTTGTAATAACAATGTAATAACATATGAAGGGAGTTACTAGTTGTGACACATGATATCAGTTGAATCTAATGGTCCCCTAGATTCCTTTCTTTTATACACAGTAAAAGTACTGTGTATAAAAAGTACCATGTACTTTTTATACACAGATATTGCACAACGGCGCCGTGAAGATTGTCTTGCTTGTTGTTGGAGCTCCAGTTGGACTGAGGAGTTGTTGGTGAGGAGGTCATGGGCCATAGAGCTCTCTTCTCCTCATGCTGGTGATATCTCACTCTTCTTCTTTCAGAGTAAGGAGATCATCTTTCAGCTTCAGGAGGACCTCATGAAGCTTCTCAACGAACTTTACACCGTAAGTTTAACCAAGTCTGCTTTTCATTTTAGTCTCTGTGTGTCTGTGAAACGTTTAAGTCAAAAGTCTTAATAGAAAGGTTTCATAAAACCTTCTCTTTGTTTTCATCATTCTTTCTGTCATTTGTTGGTTTAAATGTTTATCCAGCTGTCAGTGATCAGGTTCTGATAGTTCAGCGCTCCTACCAGATGGGCCGATGTTCGGTACCGGTCCGGGGGCGTTGACAGCGACGCCCTGAGTAAAAATCAATCAAAGGCTGTTTTAGCCTTTTAAACACGTCAGGTTCTGTCTGTGCTACTTGAAGTCCAACAGGACCATCAGGCAACATCATCACTCCTGACCAACTACATGTCCTGCAACAAGTTAGTCTTGATACCTCAGAGACGGTGAAGGGAGACGACTGAAGCCGGACCTCCTTAATCTGGCGTTACTTCTCAGCACAGACGAATCTGTGTTTGAACATCCTCACAGACATCTGTGCGCCATTCTGGATCAAATGATCGCGTCTTCCTGAAGTAGGATTCCTGCAGAGAAACAAAAACCAGAGCTCCTCCTACTGATTCAGGGATTTTAAGGAATGGCATTAGTTCATCTGTGAGGTCATGGCATGGCTCTAGTGCCTTTGTAGCGTAATTATTACATAATGACGTGCTTTAGAGCCTCTTACAAAACGATATGATGAAGTTCAGTGTCTCTGACATAATATGAGGTAATGTCGTGGCTCTAGTGCCTCTGACATAATGATATGAGGTAATGTCGTGGCTCTAGTGCCTCTGACATAATGATATGAGGTAATGTCATGGCTCTAGTGCCTCTGACATAATGATATGAGGTAATGCCATGGCTGTAGTGCCTCTGACATAATTATATGAGGTAATGTCGTGGCTCTAGTGCCTCTGACATAATGATATGAGGTAATGTCGTGGCTCTAGTGTCTACTGCTCACTGTGTTTAATGTTACCTTACAGTTTGATGATTATATATTCCGGTCATGGGATTAGTTTGATATGAATCTGATCTGCGGTCCAGCAGAGGTTGGAGACGCCAGACTTGGACTAATGAAAGAAATACTGATGGAATGATCAGAGTTCCAGAGTTTCTGTTCTTCCCCAAAGAATGGGAGAACTTGTGGTTGATGGAGAAGGCTGATGCCTCACCGTGCCAGAGCGCCTGGGGTCCGGTTTATGGACACCTGAGAACGAGACCCACCAATCAACAGTGTTTCTACCATTTTAATGGAATTCAAATTGGGCTTTTCAGCAAACAGAACGCAAATCAGATTTTCCCCTGTAGCTCCTCAAACAGCCAGAGAACCTCCGTGTGCGTTAGCCGTCAGCAGTGAGCGTCGGCTCAGACGTCTGAAACATGAAACCTCCTTAACTTCTTCAGTCCGTCCAGAGCCAAGAACATCGGACCCTCAGAGAGCATCAGTGGTCACCAGGGAGAAGTAGAGCCTTTCATTTCAGAACATCTCATGATCTTCTGCGTTTTATGTTCAAACCTGGACCTGAAAGTAAAAATCATTTCAAATGTGCAGTTTTGTTTGACGGACACGCCCTCAGATCTGTTTCCTCTCAACATGGACATCTGACGGGATCTGAAGGGGCTTGTTGCTGCCGTCTGATGGTGGTCTTCTGTTTTGTGGAATGTTTGTCTTATTTTGGGCTGCTGCTACGCAGGTGATGAAGACGTACCACATGTACCACGTGGAGACGATCAGCGCTGAAACCAAGCTGCGGGAGGCGGAGCGTCAGGAGGGACGAGTGAAGGGCGTGTCGGGGACAGGTGGAGGCGGGGAACCTGTGTTTGGCCTGCGGATCGAGGAGCGCCACCAGAGACGCAACGCCGCCCGCAAGATGGAGAAGATGAGGGAGAAGGTAGGGGTCTCAATTCTCCTTGCTTTTAAATGTGGTTGAATTCTACTAAGATTTTAATTGTAATACAACATTCAAAAGAATGAAGGGAGCCCAGAAACGAACATCCATACGTAGATATGGCTTCCATCATCTAACCAGTCCTTCCATCATCATCGTCATTTCCTGTCTGCTTCTTTCTTCATCAGAGGAAGGCAAAGTATTCTGAGAACAAACTCAAGACCCTTAAAGCCAGGAATGAGTATCTGCTGACAATGGAGGCCACCAACGCCTCCGTCTTCAAATACTACATCCACGACCTTCCCGACATCATAGACGTGAGTGTTCTTCACTTCTGATGTCTGTATGAAGACATCAGATATCAGGTGTGGATTCTGGATTAAAGGACAGGAAACTCACTTTCAGTTCATCTGAACTACCTGACAGAAGTTCCAGAACCCAAACAATAAATATGAAAACAGCATCTGCCTTTGACACTTTTACACAAAGTACTTCTTTAGCTGGTTGTATGACCTCAGAGAGGCTCTAGTGAGGTGCTCTAGTGCCTCGATGGTATAGTGAGATGGCTTTAGTGCTTCTATGATATAGTGAGATGGCTTTAGTGCTTCTATGATATAGTGAGATTGCTCTAGTGCCTCTATGGTATAGTGATATGGCTCTAGTGCCTCTATGGTATAGTGATATGGCTCTAGTGCCTCTATGGTATAGTGATATGGCTCTAGTGCCTCTATGGTATAGTGAGATGGCTCTAGTGCCTCTATGGTATAGTGAGATGGCTCTAGTGCCTCTATGGTATAGTGAGATGGCTCTAGTGCTTAAGTGGCAAGTGGCTCTAGACTTACTGTGAATTAATGACGTGGCTCTAGTGTCTCTTACATAATACTATATATATAATATATATATATATATATACTATATAGTATATATATATATATAGTGTATATATATATATACTATATTATGAGGTGGTTCCGACTTTGATCCTGGGTTTTCCTTCTGAGCCAAACTGATGAGGTAATTTCTCAAAAACGAAGTAAAATCAATGAAGTGAGTTTCCATCAAATGTCTGATGTTTATCCAGAGGAGTCTTGTCTTGAGGTTTTATTGAGAAGTTATGCTTTGATCTGATGACCCAGTCCTCCATCTTTTGTCAGTGCTGTGACCTAGGGTACCACTCCAGTCTGAGCCGGGCTCTGAAGACCTACCTATCAGCCGAACTGAGCCTTGAAGCCTCCAGGAGGGCGGGCCTGGAGGTGCTGGAGGGCGCGGTGGAGGGCCTGGACCCCGCCCGGGACAGGCAGCGTCTGCTGGGCCTCTACCCCACCGCCTTCTGCCCCCCACAGCGCTTCGGATTCCAGGCCCACATGGGCGACACAGTCAGTACATCCAGCAGCCGTCGGTTTAAAGGTTCAGACACAGATGTCAGGGAGACGGTAGAAGATATAGTTTATAAATAATTGTACTGAGGGGTGAAAATAACGAAGAGAGAATGTTGGCGTTCACCGTCAGACGACCAACCTGTCCAAAGATTCTGACGGGGGACGACAGCGGGGGGAAAAGGTTCAGAGTTTCGTTCTGCAGCATTTATATTTCCTAAATGTTAGTTTCTATGAGGCAGTTTCATAAGTTTAGATGTTATTTATGGAATAAAGCGCCTTTGAAGAGGAGAGGCGTTAATAAATAATGAAATAATCTGATTATGTTTAGGAGGAGAAGAAGGGAGAAGACGTTTTAGATGAGGGTCTTCCTACCTTTGCTGAGAGCCCACTCCTGTTTTAGCAGAGAGTTTGTTTGGGTTTGTGAAGATTATCTGAAGGTTTGAGGAAAGTCTTTAACTCTTTAACGGCGTATTTGTGTCACAGTGAAGCCGTAGAGGGTTTGTAAGATGTCGCTGTTATTTAGTTTGGATGGTTCTTCTCAGCTCGTATCTGAGGAATGATTTAATACTTCTGCTCCACTTCCTGTCAGGTGACCCAGATTGCCTCCCAGCCGCAGGTCCAGGCGGAGCTCACCCTCCGCCTCACCCAGCTCCAGACCCGCCTGGCGTCTCTGAAGATCGAGAATGAAGAGGTCAGACAGAAAAAGCCTCACACCAAACCCAACAATGGGTTTTATCACCACAATCATCCAAAACGTAAAAAATTTCTGCCGACAAACTGTTGGCTGATCACTGCAGCGATCGTCCAATCACAGCTTAGCATCTTCAGAGAGACGCAGCGGGTCTGCCGAGCGTCAGAGTCAAACAAACGTTTAGCTGGTTGACGTTCCGTAAATACAGCGGGAATGGGAAAGTTCCCACCTCAGTAAAGGTCAGAGGTCACGGCTCCACTATTCCAAAGACGCTGGGCTAAAACTGCATCATGGGAGATTGGCGAGAAGAAAGCTACTGCCGACCCACAACGCACCTTGATGACCCCCAGAGCTTCTGGGGGGGTCTGATACTTATTCACAGCGCTGCCCCTCCCTTCCACCACGACGCTCAGAGACACACTGTAAAAAAGATCCTTTTAATTCCTGATTAAATACCGGCAGCTTTGGGTGGCAGAATTTCCCTATAAATATTATAGTAGCCATATATAATACAAGATATTATGATAAATCACTGCAAAAAAGGAGATATACTCTAAACTTCTTTATAAGGACATCAATAAAATTCAACCTTGGTATTGGTAGTATTTCACAAATAAAAATATAACATCTCGTTTCTCTGGACTAGAAGTGATTTTCCTGCACAATCTTTAGATTTTTACTGTAAATTTGAATGTACATACCAGCAAAATCAGAAATTTAGAACTAATAATACATAAACAGTAAATATTTGCTTTTAACATTGTTCCATTTTTCTGTTTTTGTTGTTATTTTATCAAAAGTTTCTATTGAGGTTATAGAATTCAGTTTTCAACATTAGTTGTTTTCTGATTGTATCGGTAAACAATGTTATTTACCGCTTCTTGATTTGCAGAAACTCACTGAACCTTCTATTGTCTTGAATTTCACCGTCCTCCCAGTTTACAGTCATTTCAGAGAAGAGTTATTTATATGTGAGATGAAGACTCCTCTTTGTCCCGGGACGGAGATTCTAGTTGGAACCTGCTTTGTAAGAATCTACCTCCTGTTTGTTCCAGGTGAAGAAGACCTGGGGGGCCACTCTGACCACCCTGCAGGACATGAACGTGCTGGACGACTTCGACGTGTCCCAGAGCTTCACCCACAGCCCGTCGTCCGAGTCGGTCAAGTCCAGCGTGTCGGACGGTTACCTGAACAAACCCAGTCTGGCCAAGAGACGCGCCAACCAGCAGGAGACGGAGCTCTTCTACTTCACTGTGAGATCTGAACCCGCTTCACCTCCGACTGAGGGGTGTGGTCAGAGGGGGGGGGTTAAACGGGTGGATGGCTGCATGAACAAGATATACAGGTGGTGCTACACCTTTAAAGGTGGCAGTGGCAGATGCTTGCCAAATAGTGAGCACACTTATCTGTACTGCTAACTTTACATTGCCAAATAGTGAGCCAGATGGAGAATTTTAGAGCTATGTTATAAACTCTTTATAAACTTTAACTAATCACTTATAAAGTGTTTACAACCTCATGTAAAACCATTAATTATCCTCTATAAAGGTAGTTTTACTGTGAAACACTCCACTCCACCGCTCATCATGAATATCTGTCACAAACGTCTCTCTCCAGAAAAACACTCTTTTACTTTACCTCCTTCTTTAAAAAGTGTTTGGAGATTCACAGAAACATATTATTCTCCCAAATAGCTGAAGAAGAGGGGACTTTTTTAAAATCAGAGAACCTAAAAAGACTCCATGCAGCTTCTACAGCGCCTACAGGACAAACCTGCAGAGAGACCCAGGACCAAACTGGGTCTGAAAAGACGTGTTTCACCCTTTTAAAAGGAAATCTTCGCTCCAGCATGGAGGCTAAACGTGTTAGCGTGACTCCGTCTGAGTAAAGTGTTCTACGCTGGAACGGAAACATCTCCCCCTGTCAGATCTCTGTACGCTAACGCTTTTAGCTCAGAGGCTACAGAGAAGATCCCAGCGCAGAAAATCCCTTTGAGACTTCAGGGTGTCTGGTGTTTCAGATTACGCCGTACGAGCTCTGTGGACTCATCTTATGTTTGTTTCCTCCTGTTTTTCTAAAACAAACCCAAACATTTCTCAGCAGAACGACTTTCTGCTGTGAAGCTCCAGAAAAGCTCTTCAGACTACGAATCATGACCCGACTTTCTCCAGGGCCAAGTAGAGAATGACTGAATTTTAAGTTTTGGGTGAACTGTTCCTTCAAGCCTCACCTTGACTACAAATCCATAATAAATTAAGAGTAGTTGTTGTTGTTGATTGAATGTTCCAAAAGAACTAAACCCAGTGTCTGTTGGACCTGTGATGGAAACTCCTCAAATTTAGATAAAACATGCTATAAATGACAAAATCATAGTTACAATAATCCCATTCACGGAAATGACTCAAAACTCTGACTCACAAACTCCATTCAAGAACTCTTCAACCCAAAAACTCGGACTCGGAAACTTCAACTTGGGAACTCTGGATTTCAAACTCCGACTGAGAATCAATGACAGAATCTCTGACTCTGAAACTGTGACTTTGTAACTCTGAAACAGAAACACTAAATCTAAAGTTCAGAAACTTCAACTCAAGAATTCCAGCACATAAACTCTGGAACAAAAAAGAGAAACTGTCACTCTTACTCCGATCTGGGGCTCCGGGGCTGGAGGTGCTGGACGCCGCTCCCTCTGGTGGACACAAACGGAACTTTCCTCTTTTGTCATCCTCAGAAATTCCGCGAGTATCTGGAGGGAAGTAATCTCATTTCCAAACTACAGGCCAAACATGACATCCTGAAGAAAGCGTTAGCCGAGGGTAAGACTCCCACCACCTGTCTCTCTCTCTTCCTCTGTCTCACATTTTTGTAATACATACCATAATCGGCGTCTCCCGCCTCTCTCTCCTCTCCTGCAGGTTACAAAGCCGAGCTGCTGACTACCAGGTACTCTCTCCCCTCTCCTCCTCACTTTCATGATAAGCGTTACCTCCTTCCCCACATCCTCCTTCTGAGGTGTGTGGAAGAGAGACGCCCGTCTCACTCTCTCCTCTCTGCTCGTTTCAGTCGTGGGCGGAAGAACTCCCACAGCAAACACCAGGTAGGTTTCTGTTTCTGACTGATGAGAGAAAAGCTGCCTTCAGTTTACGCCTCCCACCTCAGAGGAGCAGGGAGATACACATATATATATACATGTGTGTATATATATGTGTATATATATATACATGTATATCTGTATATCTATACATGTATAGATATACATGTATAGATATACATGTATATCTGTATATATATACACATGTGTATATATATACACATATACATGTATATATATACACATATATATATACATGCATATTTATACATATATATACATGTATAGATATACATGTATATCTATACATGTATAGATATACATGTATAGATATACAGATATACATGTATATATATATACACATATATATATACATGTGTGTATATATATGTGTATATATATATACATGTATATCTGTATATCTATAATAATAATAATAATAATAATACATTTAATTTATAATGCACTTTACATTTGGATCAAATCTCAAAGTGCTATATACACATGTGTATATATATACACATATACATGTATATATATACACATATATATATACATGCATATTTATACATATATATACATGTATATTTATACATGTATATCTATACATGTATAGATATACATGTATCTATATATATATACATGTATATATATACAGATATACATGTATATATACAGATATACATGTATATCTGTATATATACATGTATATCTGTATATATATACATGTATATCTGTATATATACATGTGTATATATATACATGTATATATATACATGTATATCTGTATATATATACATGTATATATATACATGTGTATATATACACAGATATACATGTATATATACACACATACACATATACATGTATATATATACATGTATATCTGTATATATATACATGTATATATACACATGTATATATATATACATGTATACATGTATATATATATACATGTATATATACATGTATATATATATACATGTATATCTATATATATACATGTATATATACATGTATATATATACATGTATATCTGTATATATACATGTGTATATATATACATGTGTATATATATACATGTATATATATACACATGTATATATATATACATGTATATATATACACATATACATGTGTATATATATACGTGTATATATATACACATATATATATATACATGTATATCTGTATATATATACATGTATATCTGTATATATATACATGTATATATACACATGTATATCTGTATATATATACATGTATATATATACATGTATATATATACATGAATGCCGATCAGCAGCATCAAGATCATTTCTAAGATCGTCTGCAGAGAATTATGTCAAAGTTAAAGGAAGTTAAAATAAATTTCCTGGATCTGCATCTTGGTGCTAAATCCACTTAAAAAGTCGTCACCTCCTCCTCAGAACCACAAGTTTCATTTAAATCTGTTCAGAACCCAGTGAAGGTGCCCACACTAGAACCAGAACCTAAGCGGCTGTCTGTGTTTGTAGGATGCGACCAAAGCCATACCGCTGCTGGTGGAGAGCTGCATCCGCTACATCAACCTGCACGGTGAGTCCCGCCCCCAGAGGCACCTCATTGGTCCCCGCGGGGAAATCACCTGTTAGAATATATTATTATACCCTTAAAGGTTCTGTGTAACCAGACGTGTGCCGGTGAAACGGGTCCCAGTGTGGATTGTTCTGTACCAGCAGGTCATCAATGATTAAGGTCCAAACACCCGTCTTTTGTATTAAAAGTGTCCGTCAGAGGGAGGAGTTGAAGAGTTTGATTGACAGGCCCGAGGGACCTTCTGTGGCGCTCTGTTGTGTATCTCGGTGGTCTGAGTCTCTGATGACGGACCACCGCATCATGGAGGCGGTGTGAAACATTGTCCAGGACGCTGTGCAGCTGACCCAGCATCCTCCTCTCCGGCGCCAACCTCCCGAGGGTCCAGCTCAACCCCTACAGCACCACCGGCCCGACGGATCAGTCTGTTGGCATCTGCTACCTTCAGTTTGGTGTCCCAGCATGCAACAGCAAACAGGATGGAACTGACCACCGCAGACGCAGAGAAGATCCTCAGCGTCGTTCTGCAGATGTTGAAGGAACCATCATTTCATCAAATCAGCACTTAAAATCCTGCCGTTGATGAAGAGCAGTGATGAAGAGCATTGATGAAGAGTAGTGATGAATCTCGTCTCAATAAAAATACTTCATAAGGAACTTGTATCACGACCTCTGAACTTCCCACAGTGGTTCAAAGTTCTGTTTGGCATTCAGGAGCTCCGCTCACCCAGAGGTCCACAGGAGCGCTGCTCTTCATCTCAAGCTTCGATCGGTTCTTGTTCTTCGCCACCAAACAATCTAGAACTGAGATTCTAGCGATCCTGACTGAACTGTTCTGTGATGCATTCTGGGATGTAACGGTTTAAAGTCCTCTGTTCCCCACAGGCCTTCAGAACCAGGGCATATTCCGGGTGTCAGGATCACAGGTGGAGGTCAACGACATCAAGAACTCCTTTGAAAGAGGTGAGAAGGTCGCCTGAAGGTCACCTGATTGACAACTTCAGGTGGGTCCGGATGTGCTTAAAGCGGTTCTGTCCGTCTCCTAGGTAACGACCCACTGATCGACGAGGAGAGCAACCATGACATCAACTCTGTGGCCGGAGTTCTGAAGCTCTACTTCCGGGGTCTGGAGAACCCGCTGTTTCCAAAGGAGCGCTTCAATGACCTCATCTCCTGCGTCCGTGAGTATCCGGGCCTCCTCTCCTCCGCCGGCGTCGTTTACAATACCTCCAACAGTATGGAGGACGAGACAGACGTTCTGGGAAGTTCTTCGCCGTCTTTGTTTGCCAACCATGAACCACAAAACCACAAAATAAAAGTCCTTCACCTTAGTTAGTAGTTAGTGGCTAACCGCTACGAGACGGTTCTGAAAATCTTCCCTTTGCGGGTCGGAATTACTCCTTTATTCTGCCGACCACCCTTCACACAGACACAAGTCCCTCTGAGACGGCCGGTGGGCCTTTGTTCTGTTCTTCCGGGTCTGAACGGGGGTCCGAGTTTTTTTTGCCTCTCAAGCGCGTCAAAGGGGTTTGACGGCGTTTCGACGGCGTTGAGTCTGAAGCTCACAGGCAGACGACTCCGAGGCAGCGAGTAGCAGTTAGCCGCTAACTCAGAGAAGAGGAGAATCCGTCTGTGTCTCCTCTCCTCAGTGTCTCTGTCTCCTCCTCTCCTCAGTGTCTCTGTCTCCTCCTCTCCTCAGTGTCTCTGTCTCCTCCTCTCCTCAGTGTCTCTGTCTCCTCCTCTCCTCAGTGTGTCTCTCCCTCCTCCTCTCCTCAGTGTCTCTGTCTCCTCCTCTCCTCCTCAGAGGGGAGGAGTTTGAAGAGAAGAAGAAGCGTCTTTCTGTTTGCTGCTTTTCATAAAGTTTTGCTGATCATCTCAGAGAATGATGGCGTCGGCTCTGATTTCTGATGGCGTCGGCTCTGATTTCTGATGGCGTCGGCTCTGATGTCTGATGGCGTCGGCTCTGATGTCTGATGGAGTCGGATCCGATGTCTGATGGGGTCGGCTCTGATGTCTGATGGCGTCGGCTCTGATGTCTGATGGCGTCGGCTCTGATGTCTGATGGCGTCGGCTCTGATGTCTGATGGCGTCGGATCCGATGTCTGATGGCATCGGCTCTGATGTCTGATGGCGTCGGCTCTGATGTCTGATGGCGTCGGCTCTGATGTCCGATGGCGTCGGCTCTGATGTCCGATGGCGTCGGCTCTGATGTCTGATGGCGTCTGCTTTGATGTCTCTCTCCTGATGCAGGAATCGAGAACATGTACGAGAGAGCGCAGTGCGTCCGGAAGATCCTGCTGGGGGTCCCGAGGGCGACGCTGGTGGTGATGCGTTACCTGTTTGCCTTCCTCAACCAGTGAGCTTCCACCTTCTTCAAAACTCTCTCATCATCACTGACAGCCTCACAGCTGGTCACCTGAAGGAGGAGAGATGATGTCACAGCTTCATCTCTGCAGCCTCCCCGATAAATTTAGAGCGAGGGATGTTTGAGGGAGAGGGAGGGGCTAAGTGTGATGAGCAGGTGTGATGAGCAGGTGTGATGAGCAGGTGTGATGAGCAGGTGTGATGAGCAGGTGTGATGAGCAGGCGTGATGAGCAGGTGTGATGACAGGTGTGATGACAGGTGTGATGACAGATGTGATCACAGGTGTGATGACAGGTGTGGTGACAGGTGTGGTGACAGGTGTGATGACAGATGTGATCACAGGTGTGATGACAGGTGTGGTGACAGGTGTGATGACAGATGTGATCACAGGTGTGATGACAGGTGTGGTGACCGGTGTGATGACAGGTGTGATGACAGGTGTGATGACAGGTGTGATGACAGGTGTGATGACAGGTGTGGTGACAGGTGTGATGACAGGTGTGATGACAGATGTGATCACAGGTGTGATGACAGGTGTGGTGACAGGTGTGATGACAGGTGTGATCACAGGTGTGATGACAGGTGTGATGTTCAGACTGAATGATCATCATTATTTAAAAAGATGCTTGTTCTAAAACTATTTCCACGTAGTTCCAGATTCCAGTACATTTATTAAGAGCAGAAAGGACAAAACATGTTTTTAGTGGGACTGAATAAAACCCGACCAGCTCTTCTGAGTAGTTTCTTGGAGCCCCTCCCACAAACAGGGGTTTGGGTCTCAGTCTTGTAGACCTGAGGATGACCGGGTCACTGACGCTCCTTCTCCACAGCCTCTCCCAGTACAGCGACGAGAACATGATGGATGCCGGGAACCTGGCCATCGTGTTCGGACCCACCCTGCTGCCCACGCCGGACGCGCTGGACCAGGTGGCGTGTCAGGCCCACGTGAACGAGGTCGTCAAGACGGTCATCCTGAACCACGACAACATCTTCCCGGACACCAAGGAGCTGCCCGGTCCGGTTTATGAGAAGTGTATGACCGGAGACCAGTACTGGTGAGGTTAATTCTATCAAAACACATCCAGAACCACCACACATCCAGAACCACACCCTCCTGACTAACACCCAGAACCACCACACATCCAGAACCACGACCTCCTGACACACACCCAGAACCACCACACATCCAGAACCACACCCTCCTGACACACACCCAGAACCACCACACACCCAGAACCACCACACACCCAGAACCACCACACACCCAGAACCACCACACATCCAGAACCACACCCTCCTGACTAACACCCAGAACCACCACACATCCAGAACCACAACCTCCTGACACACACCCAGAACCACCACACATCCAGAACCACAACCTCCTGACACACACCCAGAACCACGTCCTCCTGACACACATCCAGAACCCTGGTTACACATATAAATTAAAGCTTCAGAACCCGCCACATCGCTCCTACAGTAACCCGGTTCTATTCAGCTTACCTTTAATGGTGCTAACTGACCAAATCAAAGCGAGTCGTACATCAGAACTCTCTGGATCCAGAATCAGTGTTGTTTTGACCCACAGTCTGGTTCTGTGCTGTACAGCATTAATTCAAAGCTGTGAGTAAACACGCCACAAATAATCTCATGTTTGCGTTTATATGAATCTTTTCTTTCTTTTTCTTATTCTTTCTACATTTTGGACAACTTTGGGTCGAACCAATATTTTTTTAGTTATCTTTGAAAAATCAATGTTAAAAAATATTTTTTTAAAAATCAAGAAATATTTTTAAAAATTTTTGTTGAAAAACATTAAATATTCAATATTTAACGCCGCTGAGTGTTTGCTGTGGGACTTTCAGAAGCAACAGAACACAAAGCGCCATCATGTCTGGGTTCTGAAATATCCCGGCTGTGAACAAATGAAGGCTTATCTGCACGCGTTCGGCGCCGCACACAGTCCCGACCCAGGGCTCGGTTTTTATCTCGTCAGCCGTCTCTGCAGGCTTGAACCGGCGCCGTCTGCTCGCGGCTTTGCATGGACTCCGTTGGTTGTAGTGGTGTTGAAAAATGTGGGTTGGGTTCTGACTTTAAAAACCCGCGTTTGTCTGTCTGAGGTTTTATTTGCTTCTCTGTTCTGCCGTCGCTGCTTCTCTGCGTCTTCAGCCTCCATCTGTGAATCCTTCCTCCTGTCTTTGTTTGAACGGACCTCTCCTCTTCCTCCTGCAGCGAGAGTCCGTTCAGCGAGCCGGGGGCGTTGGAGGAGGCCGAACCCGACGCCGGCACCGAGACCCAGACCAGCGACGAGGGTACGTGTGACCCCTGACCTTCACACAATCGCCCACTCTCCCATCCCTCTGTGTCCTGCTGGAGAGAGGTTGCTACGGCAACAGCAACCATGGAAACATCTCTCTCTTCCTGCTCCTTCCTCCCTGCCTCCTCCCTCCTCCCTGCCTCCTCCCTCCTCCCTCCCTCCTCCGCCCTCCCTGCTCCTTCCTCCCTGCCTCCTCCCTCCTCCCTCCCTCCTCCCTGCTCCTTCCTCCCTCCTCCCTGCTCCTTCCTCCCTCCCTCCTCCCTGCCTCCTCCCTCCTCCCTCCCTCCTCCCTCTATCTGAATGATAAAGCCCTTGTTGTAAAGCTCATCTCTGATTGGTTGAGCTGTGGCAGGAACAAAGCCTTTGATTGACAGGTTCAGGTTCACCTCTATTTCCGCCTCATCTCTCCCCCCTCCTCCCTCTCTTTCCACTCCGGCAGAGAGCGAGGCTGTGGAGGCGGTGGCGAGGTTCGACTACGTGGGCCGGTCTGGCCGCGAGCTCTCCTTCATGAAGGGAGCGTCCCTGCAGCTCTTCCAGCGCGCGTCACATGACTGGTGGGAGGGGCGGCACAATGGCAACCATGGCCTGGTGCCTCACCAGTACATCGTGGTGAAGGACAGGCATGTTCACACACACACACACACACACACACACACACACTCTTACACACTCCTACACACACTCTCACACACTCCTACACACACACACTCTCTTACACACATACAGACACACACACACACTCTCACACACTCCTACACGCACACACACAAAAAACACGCCCACACTCTCCTACACACATACTCACACACCCCTACACACACTCTCACACACTCCTACACACACACACACTCTCTTACACACATACACACACACTCTCACACACCCCTACACACACACACTCTCTTACACACATACACACACCAACAGACGTGTTGGACCGGGGGAGTGGAGGGTGGGTGTGGTTCTGGTCCGTCTCTCCTGTTTCTCACTGAGTGTGTGTGTGTGTTCAGGGCCGACGCCGTGTCGGACGCGCTCAGCCATAGAGCAGACAGCGACGGAGGAAGCAGCAGCACCGACGACAAGCGGTCCAGGAGTGAACTGAGCTCCCCGACTGACATCAGACCCCCAGAGACCTTCAACAGGTCCGTCATGTAAGACCCCTTCCATTATCGCCAGAGGAGGCGGGACGGTTTCAGCTGCTGTGAATGTCCAATCACCTCCCGGCGCCTTTTCTCACCTCTAAAAATATCTCAGCCGCCATCGGCGCCGTTTCTCATGCGTCTCTTTTGCCCGTCTGCCAGGCAGACTTTACTTCCTCAGTACTTCTGAACCCAAATGAACCCAGTCCCTCTGATGGAGTCGAGGTCCGTTGAACCCGCGGTGAGCGACTCCAAAGATGGTGAACTTAGTTTGAGGGTGAAGCCTGGGGAAAGTCTGGCGAAGGTCTGCAGCGGTCCGGACATGGTGGTCTGACCTGGGTTTTAGAGAAGTCCCTCCAGGAAGCTACACTATGACTCATTCAGGTCGGAACATCCCTGGTTGACTGATGAGTTGAAGGCTGATGGAACCATCTAGAAGCTGTTGAGCATATGTGGTTCCTCTGAAGTTCCCTCAGGAGAGCTGGAGTTCAGAGGCTGAGTTGGATCTGCTGAAGACGATGAAGATGATGATTTGAGGTCTCGGAGCAAAAAGCATCTCAGCCTGTTTTCAAACTTTAAACAGGGGAGTAATGCGGCCCGGTGGCGTGGTTGAACATAGATATGACATAAGAGAAGAGTTTTTAGGTGACATCATCAGACCAGACACTTTCTGCCAAGCTGCATTCTGAATCATCAGCTGCACCTCTGGTACTACCTCGGCCCCAACTCTGACCCCCACTACGCTGGAATGAAGGTCGACCAGATCCGGTTATGAGGGGGCTTTTGATTTTCTAGGCAGGCGGTGGGCTGAAGCATAAGAGATGAAGATCCAGAACCTCTTCATCCAAAAAAATGACACCATCAATTCACAGACGTTGACTTCATGTCGTCAACCGTCGCTCTGCTGGAAGCCCTGAGGGTCTCTCCCAAAGAGGTCCGACTGACCATTCGGACCAAGATGCATTTCAATCCAACGACCTTTAGTCACGTACAAAGTTCTGAACACCATAAGAATAAGTTCTCCTTCAGCCGCTACTGAACCAGCTCTACATGACTGCGGAACGGTCCAGAACCTTTTTCAGATCAGTCTGGAAATGCAAACAGAAGAAGTCCGTCTGAGTACCAGGTCAGAACCTGTGTCTCCGTCTGATCCAAGTACTGAAGTAGAAAATACACATCACACTAAACTGTAGCTGGATAGATGTATCAGGTTCTTCTTCTCCAGCAGGAGGCGCTCCGACTCCCATCATCCCCTCCCGTGGGTTTGTGAGCGCCGTTCGCCGCAGCAGGAACCCTCCTCACCTCCTGACGCACTAATGCGCTACTTTTAACCACATGTTTTAATCAGTACTTCCTGTCTGCAGCCACAGGAGGAAGCGGACCGACGGTTTGTTCCGCCGCCCCCTCGGCCGCCCCAACGACGGCCACTGCCTCGGTAACGGCGGCGTGATGGAGCGAAGCTCCCCACCGGTGACGGGTCACTTCAGTCCCAGGGAGCTGCTGCTGGGACGTAGCCAGGGCTTGACCCCGCCCCTGGACAGCCCGGAGCGCCGCCGGCGCTCTGCTGCGGCCATGACCATGACGGTGAGCCGGCATGATTCTCTGCGGAGGCCGGAGGACACGCCCATCCGCCGCTCAAGCAGCGGGCAGCACGGCTTCAGTGACTCCCATCGATCCAGAGCGCTGGACCCCGAGACGCTGGCTCAGGTACACACACACACACACACACACACACACACACAGAATCTCACACACACACACACACACACACACACACACACACAGAATCTCACACTTACACACACACACACACACACACACACACACACAATCTCACACTTACACACACACACACACACACACACACACACACAATCTCACACTTACACACACACCAGGAGGTCAGAACCAGGAGGACCTTCCAGCTGGATCTGACGTGAATCAATGTTTGTGTCTGTCTCGTAGGACATCGAGGAGACGGTGACGGTGGCTCTGGGGGAGCTGAGGCAGCTGGAGCGGCAGGGCTGCCGACCCGCTCCAGACGTGGTTCTGGACACTCTGGAACAGGTCAAGAACGGCCCCAACACCGCCTGCTCCTCCGAGTCTCCCAGCCCCCACAGCACCCCCAGCACTCCAGGAACCCCCGGTACCCCCGGGACTCCCGGCACCCCGAGTCCCCTCAGTCCTCTAAGCCCCATCAGCCCGCTCCCGGGACCTCCGCCCGGACCACCCAGACCGGCCAACCCGTCCCCCGACGCCCTCGGCTCCTTCAAACCTGTGGCGGCCGCCCGGGTCGGCGCTCCGCTGCGCCCTCCTGCATTGAGGCCCAAACCCCTGGTCCCGCCTAAGAGCAGCACCCCACCTCTACCCCCGCCTCTGGACAAATCCTGCACCATGTGAGCCAAACCGGGCCGATAGACGGCCAAATCAGGCCCACCCGGGCCAAAAATGGGCCAGAAGAGGAGATCAGGGTACTGCTTGATGTTTCTAACCCAGATGAGGGTAGAACCGGTAGAGAGAAAGTTTAATGTAGTAATAAATCTAATTAATATATGAGCTATGATATTTGTGTGTCGTCAGGTTGGTGTGTTCTCTTCTTGGTGTGTAGGAGTTTCCTTTCTCCATGTATCCAAGCATTTATCAAAAGGTCTGGCTGGTTCCGAGGAGCAGAACGGTTCTGGAGGAGGTCAGTCCAGCTCCAGTGAAACGTAGTCCAGTGATGTGAATGTTCCTGTGCTGAAGGTCCGGAGCCTCAACAGGCTGCTGTTACACGAAACCCAATCGGCTGCTGCGTCTGGGAGGGGAGAGAGAGTGAAGGAGGCAACGCCGTTTTTTTTCATGTCCCACGCCGACCAAGGCGCCTCCGGCGGTGGGCCGCGACGCCAAAACAGCCCGAATGTCCGAGAATTCACTGAATGTACGGCCGCACGCTAAAACCTCTCAACAGCCTTCTCCCGTCTGCCCCGCCTCTCGCCCCCGCCGGCGCTTCAAACAGGGTGTGCGACAGCTGAGAGACCTTGATGGACCTTTTATTCGGGCTGGGGAGGGGGGGCGGGGTTCTGGATTTTTGTTCTTGTTTGTCGTGTGCGTGTTCCGCTCGCCTGCAGAGAGTGAGAGAGTGAGAGAGAGAGAGATACTGACTACCTGCTGGTGATGTCACTAGTTAACCTTAAATTCACAATAAGCTACAGGGTGGGGCCCCGAGTGTCAACGCCCCCAACCAAATCACTTGAACAGCACACTGAATGTTTGTGAGTGAGTGTGTGTGTGTGTGTGTGTGTGTGTGTATGTTTGTGAGTGTGTGTGTGTGTTTGTGAGTGTGTCTATGTTTGTGACTGTGTGTGTGAGTGTGTTTGTGAGTGTGTGTGTATGTTTGTGAGTGTGTGTGTGTGTTTGTGAGTGTGTGTATGTTTGTGAGTGTGTGTGTGTGTTTGTGAGTGTGTCTATGTTTGTGACTGTGTGTGTGAGTGTGTTTGTGAGTGTGTATGTTTGTGAGTGTGTGTGAGTGTGTTTGTGAGTGTGTGTATGTTTGTGAGTGTGTGTGTGTGTTTGTGAGTGTGTGTGAGTGTGTTTGTGAGTGTGTGTGTGTATGTTTGTGAGTGTGTGTGTTTGTGAGTGTGTCTGTTTGTGAGTGTGTGTGTGTGAGTGTGTATGTTTGTGAGTGTGTGTGAGTGTGTATGTTTGTGAGTGTGTGTGAGTGTGTATGTTTGTGTGTGTTTGTGAGTGTGTGTATGTTTGTGAGTGTGTGTGTGTATGTTCGTGAGTGTGTATGTTTGTGAGTGTGTGTGTTTGTGAGTGTGTCTACGTTTGTGACTGTGTGTGTGTTTGTGAGTGTGTGTGTATGTTTGTGAGTGTGTGTATGTTTGTGAGTGTGTCTGTTTGTGAGTGTGTGTGTGTTTGTGAGTGTGTGTGTTTGTGAGTGTGTGTGTGAGCGTGTGTGTTTGTGAGTGTGTGTATGTTTGTGAGTGTGTGTGTATGTTTGTGAGTGTGTGTGTGTGTTTGTGAGTGTGTGTGTTTGTGAGTGTGTGTGTTTGTGAGTGTGTATGTTTGTGAGTGTGTGTGTGAGTGGAAGTGCCTTTTTTAAAATCCCGGTCCTGGTTTTCTGGAGCCTTGACTCCACCCACGCGTCCTGAGCGACGGCGCCGCAGCAGCAGCTCTGAATGAATTAGTCCTTCCTGTGTTTGTAGACTTTGAGCATTAACCCATCGTGACTTTGCACTTTGACGTCTAGGAATCGTGTACTCGGCATGTAGCATCATAACATGTTGGTGCATCTTAACTCAAAGGAAGGAGTTTGTTTCTTTGAATGTGTTTCATAATAAAGGAAAAATGTCTGTGGGTGTTGCTGTATTTAAAAACGGAGCTTCCTGAACGTGAGCTCTTATAGCCAAACGGATTGTATCAATGTGTTGTATTTATATTATAAATAAATCAGAATAAATTAGCATCAGATTCTTTTACATGTGTTTGTCAAAGTTGCTATAAATGGATGGATGATTATGCTTACATCTATTTATAGCTGTTTGTAAAATCACTTTATATCTTGGAGTCATGTGACTTGGACGGTCCTTTAGAATGGTCCATGTCTACTGGACCCGGGCCTCATGGACTCTGAGCTCCGCCTGTGACTGAATGTTGGATGGCGCCCGGGCTGAAGCCTCCTCCCCGTGGAGGGAAGAAATGTTCTCAAATTAAAGGTGCTTGATGTTTCCATCTGATACTTCATTCGTCTTCTTCTCTGCATCTCAGCGGAACACGGAGCTCCTCCGGTCACACCGACGAGAAAACACATGATATGGTCCTGACGAGGCTTAATAAGGCGTGGGAACGAGTCAGAATCATCCCGGGGGAACGAGTCAGAATCATCCCGTGGGATCGAGTCAGAATCATCCCGTGGGATCGAGTCAGAATCATCCCGTGGGATCGAGTCAGAATCAACCCGGGGGAACGAGTCAGAATCATCCCGTGGGATCGAGTCAGAATCATCCCGTGGGATCGAGTCAGAATCAACCCGGGGGAACGAGTCAGAATCATCCCGTGGGATCGAGTCAGAATCATCCCGTGGGATCGAGTCAGAATCATCCCGTGGGATCGAGTCAGAATCA
>VRLP01004470.1:0-48431 GCA_009660295.1 Lophius piscatorius
AGGTGCTCATCCACTCCGGTCAGTTCCAGTTTGTCCCTCAGAAGCGTGGGCTGGATGGTGTTGAAAGCACTGGAGAAATCAAAGAATGTGATCCTCACGGTGCATCCAGGCTTCTCCAGGTGAGAGAGAGCTCGCTGAAGCAGGAAGATGATGGCGTCGTCCACTCCGATGTTACACTGGTAGGCGAACTGAAGGGGATCCATCTTTTGTCATTAGTGTTGGTTATACGCAAAATCCTTTTATTCCAAGTATTAGGCTTAAGCAAATTGAAAATTGCAGATTTTATGGCATCAAAAATCTGTTAACATTCAAACCACAGATACATGCTCCGTACTGGTTGTTTGTTTAAAATAATATATTCATTATACTCAAGGACTCGGTGAATGGAATTGTGTTTCTAGTTTTGAAAATGCATTTTAATATTTGCATTTCATGATGAACTGCACTTCTCCGTTCTCCAACAACAGACCTCAACTAATGCTGGAGAGTGGGCTGAATAAATGCCACGCCATATTTTGCCCTCCCACTCACCGAGGGCATAATAATAAACTTTTAAAGGACAAATTAAAACAAGGAAATCAGACATGTATTTGGCTAGCCAAGCTGTTCGGCTGGTACCGTCCTGAGTCAGTGTAATTCTGAGTGGGATGGAATGTGTGTGTGTTTTTTTGTGGGGGTATATTGAGACTTGGGTGTCTGGTTGAGTAATAGGGCCGAAGCAAAGTTAAGATGGCTTCTAGCCTCCTTCCTATTCCATGCTAGAGATGGTCATCACTCATACTGACATACGGGGAGAGAGAGTGACAGTGCTCAACCAGACAGGAAACGGCGCAAAGGAAAGAGTGAGTGCAAAAGCGAGAGAGCAGGAAGAAGGTAGAGAGCCGTGATACCGAAACACTGGACAAAGAAAATGGAAACAGAATGAGCGTGTGCACCCAGTATGAATTCATGCAATCTCTTTAAAGACCATAGCAAGCATGGCCTCAAACATCCTGCCATCCATTTATTTTCCCATGTTAGAGCCCTCCTGTCACTTCCACTCAGCAGTATGAACAGTTTTATAGGTAAGGACTGCTTTCAGCCACTAGCTAACACTTCAAAGAAGTGTTAGAGTTGGGAAGAATTTTTGGATTGCATGAGGAGGTCCTGCTGAGATGACCAGCAGTAGGGAGGAAGGAACTGCAGTATCGCGCCTTCATACACTGCAAGTGCAGCAGCCTGTCACTAAAGGAGCGGCTCCGAGCAGTCAGAGCGTCCTGCACGAGGTGTGACGTACTGGAGGTGAGAGCTTTCATTCTCCGGTCACACACCACCTCCAGTGGTTCTAATGGGGTACCTTGAGGGGAACTTGCCTTCTTGTACAGCTCAGAGTGTCATGGAAGGTCCTCAGGAGCGCCCCCTGCATTCCAACCGACCCGAGTCTCCTCAACATATAAAGTCTTTTTTGGCGTTTTGGTGTAAAGTGTATTGGAGTTATGAGTACGGCCCAGTTTATTGTTCAGGTGAACAGCCGGGTACTTAAAATACACATATACAGACATTCTTTACTCAAGTAAAAGTGCAGTTACTCAGGTAAAAGTACAACGATTGATTCAACTTCTCTACTTTAGTACTAGTGAAAAAGTACTCCCCGGGGAAAGGTACTCAAGAAAGAAAAGAAAAAGGTTAAAATTTTAAAGTAGGTCTATGACAGTAACATATAATAGTTTAAAAAGCGAGTAAAAATGTGTAAAAGTAATAAGACTTATTAAAAAGGAAAATGTGCTTGTATAAAAGTAAAAAGTTCCAGTATTATAGTTTTTAAAATTAAGATAAAGGATATTATTGTGGATGGTAAACTGTGTCCAAATTTCTGAGTGTTTCATTTTGTTTTCTAACATTCTGATGTCAGGAACCACGCAATGAACCAAAATAATAATAGTAAAAGTAATCGACTAAAGCAGTGGTGCTCAAACTTTTTACACCGTGTACCACCTCAGAATATATCCGGCCCTCCAAGTACCACCATTATGACCCATGTAAAAATACATTAGAGAAGTAGGTAACAATATTCAGCTAAATGTAGTTCAAACAGGAGGAAAACATATATTTCCAAAGAGAATAATATTTATTGTTGACAAGTCAGCGACAACCACACAAAGGAGAGCACTAGAACTGGCACTTTAACTCTTCACATGATTATAATGCAAGGGGCAGCCCCTCACACACATACGTTACACACACAGAGCATTTGAGAAAATTAACAATTACAACTGTATGTCCCTCTAAATGCACATTTCAAATATGATGTAACCCGAGTCATATCTTCTTACCGTTTTTCGCCGTTTGCTGCGGTATATTCAGGGATTTTGCTGTGTTCATTGTCTTCCACTGTAGTTTCTACAATGCTGCTAACAATATTCTCCTCCTGATCCACACTTCTCTTCCTAAAAGTTCCCGTTTGAAGCCACGATTGCATTGTTATTAAACCACTCGGAATTTTAGCTTCCTCCGCTTACTGCCTTCTTGTCCTCGCAGTTTGGCTTGTAACGGCTTGGCGCGCGCCACAACCCGACTACTTAGGAGGGTTTATGAGCGTCTGAACAAAAAAACTACAGGAAACTTATTTTAAAGTCCATTTAATTTATCTCACGGTTACGGTATTTTCATTTCATTCATCATAGTATTTTGATATTATTATTTTTTTTTTAAATGTATCTTATTTAATTTAGTAAAATAAGGCAATTTCAGAGATTCCTCCGCGAACCACTAGAGGGAGCCTGTCACCAGTTGTAACAACTCGTACAATAGTTTGAGAACCACTGGACGAAAGTAAGGCGTCTGTTTTGAAATCGAGAGGTAGTGAAAAAGAATCGTTACTAGTATTTAAAGTAAAAACTCTTCTGAGAAATACAGAAATTAAGTATTAGTACTTTTGTTACTATTGTCACTTCCGACGCTGAATGCAGCTTCACTGACTGCAATGACAAATGGAGTATCTTATGTCTTGTTATGTCTTACAACATCTGCTTTCAACGTCTTCAGATAATTCCCCAGCTAATCCAAAACTGGGCAGAATTGGTCAATGCCAAATGAAAAAGGCTGAACTAGACAACGACTTTAAAACTTACCGGTGAGGTCAGAAATAATTCATCCATTAATAGTTCCACCATCTATAACCACGCTCTGGAAAACATACCACTAAAACATACCCCTAATGGCATAAAATTGCTCTCAATCAGCCACAATCATTTCTTTCGCTTTTCAAACTTCATTTTAAAAACGGTCTAGAATGGCAGTGGCATCAATTTTCTGTAGTAACTCTTAGAAATAAAGTGAAAGAGAGCTTCATAAAACCCAAACATACAATAAGTAGGTAGTATTGTTAACATTTTCATCCATCATAGTGATCTGATCCAAACTGTTGTGTTAGTATACACATACAAAAAGGAGAACAACCTTATAAAACACAGTTGTTTTCATCCTGATCCTATATGTTGAGAGTTTTTAGACATGCACACTGTGAACTGTGAAGAGTCTGGCAGATGGAGGAGTATTTAGGATATGCAACGTATATCCTAAATGCAAAAGTATGAAAATCACTGATATCCACAGTTCATATATTAATATAATTTATTTAAGACACAGTTTAGTCATTAATGGATTTTTAAAAATAGTAAACACCTATGAACAAGAACAGGTGGCTCTAATGTAAACAAGGATTTCATCAAATGTTCTTACCCTGAAGAAACATTGTTGATGAATTCTTACCAATCTGTCACAATGGCTATGAGCTAGAATCAACCACAGTCTCAGAATAAGGAGATTCAATAAAGGGCTCCTCTAAAAGGTTCTATAGCACACAGTCTTATGTGATCAAACGCCCCCGTCTCGATGGCCGATCCAAACATTTCAGGGTGTCAGATGTTCCTGGCCGCAGCCAGGCGTCTGTGGAGATTGAGTCATCGTCGGATAGATCCACTGTTCCTAAAGAGCAGAGAGACAGAGATACAACCTTGTCCTTCTCTTGAAACCAGTTATTTATATTACAATCTCACCCCGCATTTCAATATTTTGCAGAGAAATTCTAATCTTTTCCTTACTCTCACCAAAATCAACCATAACTGTGGTTATATGAATACTGGCTGAATTGAAAAATGATTTGGAGATCTGGATCTGAGCAACTTTGACAAGGCCTAAGTCTGAGTCACAGCTTAATTTCACTACATTTTACACTCTGCACCTTTAATTCCTGAAAAAAACATTTTGCTGGTATTCATTAACCCAAACTGACACAATTTAAAAATACAACTAGCATAGCCAAATTCAACTCTTACCGGCTGTATTGCCACGGTGACCATCTGCTTCCTGCTGCTGTCGGCTACCTGTGTAGTCATCATGTTGGCCATGAGACTGGCTGAAGGCGGTTTGATGCTGAAGATGCGTAAAAATGTGTGATTGACAATTTAAGTACCAGCATACTTCCTTATTACATCTTCTGAGATCACGGATGACAGAATTCCAGTTTGACATTCACTAAAAAACACACAAAGTACATCAACCTGTGTGGTGAGTCCAGTACCTGGCGGTGCTGTGATTGTTTGGCCTGCCTTCTCTCTTTCACTGACAGCGTTGGATTTTTCTCAAACTCTGGGGTATGTGGTACTGGCAAGGCATCGCCAAGGGTGTCTCAACATGCCACACACACACACACACACACACAAACAAACAAAACCACAATAAGCCCCAAGCAGCTCAACTTCACAGTCTAGGAGAGGATATACTGCTATTTGATGTGGGGTGTTAGTGAGAGAAAACGATTAAATCATTGGCCATTGCCTTTAATCTGGTGCAATAAGGAAAATGTTGCAAATTTTGACCGACATAATTAAAGTTAAATGGATTCATTACAATCTGTGCATCATAGCAATCTTACCAATGAAAGCACTCTCTGACTCCAGCAGAGAGCCTCTTGCAGACCTCCCCATTACACTCCTCTGGAACATAAACAACTCAATTCAGAATTTCACTGCCAACAGTTAGAGTTCATTTGTTATAGTACATGTATTTAATCCAGGATGGAATTGTTGCAGCTTAAGCACCGGCAATTCATTGGAGTCAAGTCATTATCTCTTCAACTCACCAGATAATCATTTTGCTGTGGTGGTGATGTGTTGAAATATTCTGCAACGAAAGCGGAATAGTGATTATCTTACATCCACTAACCCCGAAATATCAATATCCATAGACATCATACACAACTTGCATTAATTATAATATCTGGAAAATGCCTACTAATTGAGGTGTGAATTATGTTTTAGTCTAAGTGTTTCAATGAGATGAGATCAGCCAGTATATCTGGAGATGGTCTGGTTCACATTGTGTTCAGATGTTAATGCAGTTCTTATTATGAATGACAACATTCTTAGAAACACAAACCTGCCCAGGAACTTAAATGTTACAATTTCCGACCACAGATTAAAAAACCAAGGTAAAACTACAAGTATAAACAGAAGCTAGTAAGACTTTCTAGAACAAACGTGATTAATGAGATGTAAAGGTCAAATTAAAACCACTTTCAAATAAAGCTGAGTTCTGACCATCGTGGGCTGTAGACCTCTGGCTGCTGAACGGCTGATATGGATCCACATAATCCGGCCTCCTCCGGCTGGCCACAATGCCTTCCTTCAGCTTGTGAACCTCACTGTCCAGTCCGGCCTCATAATCTGCGTCACAAACACAAGTACCATCCAGAGTTAAATATATTGATAATAATGATAAAAGATACATTTTAAAAATCCTCATTTCAGAGATTTCATCTCTGAAATCTTCCAAGTTAAAAAATGTGTTTCACTCATTGTTAATAGTGCCATTCGACTTTTATAGGTAGGCGATGGAAAGGTATCAGTGCTATAACTTTGCCACAATATTTTAACAGCTGAGAGAGCAAGTTGACATTTGAAATATATTGGAAAACATAGCAGATGGAGTCGGTTTTAAAGCAGCAAGATCTGTGTAATACCCGGGTGTTTTAGCTGAAGGGAGTCATGGATTCGTTCCAAGTTTCTGGGCTCCACCGTTCTGGAGTTTCGTCTTTGAACCGGAACCTGGCGCCGCAGTCTGGCCATATCAAACACGTCCACTAGGGGACGCTCGTGTTGTCTGGACAAGCAAAGACAAGAACAAACAAATGTTTGTAAACAAAGTTATTTGCTTATAGTTCTGTTTCTGCCCTTTTAAAATAATTCCGTTGTTTGGAAAATGCGTGACACGCTTTTTAAATACAAGTTATGTCGCATGCAATGAATCATAATGAAACATTATGATTCAAAGTCCAAATCTTACTACATTTTATTTGCTGGGGGTGATAGGGGTATAAGACATTGGCATAAAACCCACTGAGCGCTCAAAGTTACACTATTTCAATATAATTAATTACATATATCTATATAAATGTAATAAAAGCAGAGCATGTAAAAATATGTCAGGACTGCCATTACAACATATGATACTCAGGGAAGACGATTATTTTATCTCCAAAAAGTCAAAATATTATAGAACTGTCATCACATCAGCTACGTCCAACGCATCTGCCACAGATCCTTCCTGTTAGCGTGATAACTCAAAAGCTATTTCATGGCTCATTTTCAAATTTCATGTCATTATAAACCACAGTGCTAGCAGGAAGTTGATTTATTTGGGGAAAGTCAGATGTATATTTACACCTCTTGGTGGAGCTTTATCTCCCTAAGATTTTGGCCATAATTTCACAACGGTTAGTCCAAATTTGTTGCATTTGAAATCAACTCAAGGAGATCTATCTTGTGTATATACCATATCATATTAACTCTAATAGTTCATATTTTATTCACTAGTGGAGCTGTCTAACTTGCATTTGTCATATTTTACTGTAATTTTTCATATTTAAATCACTACGGGGGCTTTCTTTTTTAAGCAAAAAAAAATTTTTTTGATTGTTGTTTCACAACCATAAGTTCAATTGTGTCCAAATTTGGCTCTCAGGCAAAAAGGAAATCTGTGTTGTTTATTACTGAACTCTGTAAAAATTGTTTACTGTTTATATTTATTATCGAGTCAAATTTGGATCTTAGAGCATATAACAGCTACCTTCATAGGAATAGCTGGGTTCAGTCAATATGGAGATTTTGCGATAATTAATGAGTCAAATTTACTCTGAGGATATTAAAGAGGGAAATTGCTTGTTCAATGCAGGAGATGATAGTGATATTGATGCATCTGCCTGAATCTCACCCGTTACTTAATGAAGACTCTAATTCCTCCCTGTCGTCCCGCTGAAAACGATCTTCCATACGCTTCTGTTCACTGCGGAGGTGCCTACGCAGCGCTGACAACGCACTGAATACGTCACGCTGATCACCTGAAAAGACAAACACACACAATCAAACACACTCAATCAGACTCTATCTGATAGTCTACAGATATAAATTCCCCATACTAAGTACCCGATCAGACATTAAAAACCATCCCTTTGTACACAAGCCACACAAGCCAAAATCAGTTCTCTAGGGCCCATTTAAGTCTATCAAATTATATTGTTAAATAATCATTTTATTCGTTACCTGCAGCTTGGAGCCGGTCCCTACAAGAAGGGACAGGAGGAGACTGGAGAACAGACAAAGAGCGCTCCTGAAAGACAAACAGTTGAAACGAAGAAGATGTGGAAAACTTCATTTAACGCAGAAGTTGCCAAGAAAATATCATGGATGTAAATGTTTTTCAAATGTGTGACTCACAGACAGGTGGGCAATGGAATGCTGGCTGTCAACGGTGGGGGGTCTGGAGGCGTTCTGGTGTGGCCCATGTTTCCTTTGAAGAGTGGGGATCGGAGGCGAGGGCTCCCTGTGGACCTGAGAACACACAGCCACTCATTCAGTACTTGATGTCTGTACTGGTGAGATAACGACTAACCACCAGTGGCTACAGATGCTGAAGAGGCCCACGCTACCACATGATTCAAGACTTTATCCTTTTTTACCATTCATATCACTTATATAGACATATAGTATGTACTATAGATTCTCAGATGAAGATATATTTTTATATAACTACAAATGGGTTTACTATACAATCATTTTTCAATGGCCGCGAACACTAAACAAAATTCTGAATGAACCCCATTTTTTTTTGGTTACCGTTCAGTAAGATTTTTTTTGGTGAAAAGGAAAAATGATAGAATATTAAATAGAATCATTTGGTTACATATAGAGCCAAATGCTCTAAATGAGATTCCATAAATGAATGCCGGTGATTAATGTATTCCATAAATGTTAGTTTCCCTTATAAATAAACATGTGTTTTTGTTTATTCATGTTGCCTCTGTTGTTTTTGTCAAATTTTGTTAGAAGAGTAAACACAACATAGTACATTTAAATACACAAAAAAGAAGACATCAGGAAGGGTCCAGACTTTTCTAAGAACGGTACATTTGGACAGACTGACTATATGAGCTATATTCTCGTGTCATTTTGATAGAAAAATATAAAAAGAAGATACTGAGACTATTCCTGAACAAATAAGGGTAAAATCACTCATGATGACTTTTTTTTATAGCAATTACTAAATTGCATTTAAATGTTATAGGTAGAAACATTCCAAAGTATCCAATTTTCGGTAAACTTGAACGTGACTAGATGGCGGGGTGTGCTGTTTGTATCATGTGTTCGTCGTCCATGATCTGACCTTCTCCACATGCGCCTGCCTTTCCTTCTCATACTGCCTCCTCAGTACGTTCTCCTCTTCAGCTTCCCTCTTCTTCCTCTCTGTCTCCTTCCTCTTCTGATCAGCTAGATAAATCAACTCCTCGTTCTTGGCTCTTTGCTGAAGCCAGGAGGAAAGAGAACAAGCAGAAATCATAATATACAGTGATGCCTAACGATGAGGCCGTTTAAAAAAAGAAAAAAGAAAAGCTCCTCACCTCCATTTCCTTTTTTCTCTTTCTTTCTAGCTCTCCCTCATACTCCCTTTGGATGCGAGCTCTCTGCTCAGCCAATCTCTTCTCCGCTTTATCCTCCTCTAGTTGTATCTGTTCCCTCTCCTCAGCCTTAATGCGCATTTTCTCCTCAATCTGTAAACAAAACAAGTTTTGTCTAAGTTTAAGTCTTAATGACAACATACTATGAACAAATCTGTCAACAAACAAGAAACTGCTTCATTCAAGTTAACCAGTACCCACAGTTACTTCATTTGTTACCTGGTGTTTGAGGTAAGCTTTATACTTGTCCTGCTCCTGGAGCTGTTGTTGAGTGGGCTGGTTGGCAAACACATTGCCTCTGGCAAACTGGGGGTTTTGGACATGAGCGAAACCTACAAAAGAAACATTAAAGAGAGTTGGACCAGAGCACAACCATTTCGAGGTTTCCTGTCATGTCACCGATCTGAAGCCAAACATGTGACTTTTATCAGATGTAGCACAGTCCTTTATTGCCACGATGCAGTGTTCCAGCTAAATGATTAAGTCCTCTCTTAAAATCACCATAAAATATTCAACTAATCACAGCTCCATCCATAAGACTTCTGGTTTTTCATCTTTTCCTCCAAAACATTTAATGACATAAACCCAGCATACTGCAGACTGTTTTCTTCTGTCTGTGCTTTGTTCTAATTCATGCTGATATGTTGAAATTAACTGCAAAACACTTACTGAGAATATAAATGACGAGATGTGCTGTCAGCGTCATATGACAAATCGCACTATTTGCAGCAAAATTTTGGCAAGCAACACCGAATGAGAGCCAGGAAACTGCTCTTCACGACTTCAAGCCTTCAACAAAGACAAAATGTGATAACTGTCCCGACTGTGGTGCTGTATAGGCCGGCTCATAATGTGTTTCTATAAGAACTGACTCTAGCTGCAGGATGTCATTTGCTGCCAGGATGGTTCAATATAGCCGTTTATCTCACCAGCTGATAATGCATTTCATTTGTATAGAACCTTTCACACAAGGAATGCAACACAATGTACTTCAAAATAAAGAAACTGCATGCATCGATCTTTGACACGACTGAAGTCAAAAAGTGAAATATTAATTAAATGAAAGCTAAGGATTTAACTAAAATGCAGTATAATTGTTAGAATTAAAATAATATTGCACTAAAAATAATAAATTGTATGAAAATATAGCATCTTTTACCATCGATAATTTTAGGTTGCTTTAGATTTACTTTGTCGCTATTGTTCTAAAAACAGAGAGAAAAATAATCCCAGTACACATAATCATGTTGTACTTTTTCCCTGGTTCCTACACATCAATTTCAAGAATGAAATGTTCACCTTCTTCCTAATATATCCCACCCACAGACAGATCCCTTAGTAAGGAGATTAAAAAATGTTATCCTTAAACTATCAGTTGTTTTAATGTAATGGTGGATTGGCTTGTATTCACTGGGAAAGAGAATCTGGGAATATTGTTCAGCTCTAGTCCCTAGTGTTGTGCAAACAGTACGGTTACAGTACCAGAGGCCCTCTCGTTGGTTTCGGTGACCTCTGCCCGGTGGGCCCTCATGGCGGCTGCAGCTCTACTCTGCCGCTGCTTTGGGTTACTGTAGGCCTCCTCGTTCAACTTGTGCATGTGGTTGAGGTCAGCTGGTTAACAGGAGAAGTATTTTAGAACCACAATACGTATACCTCTGTATGGATACTATGTTTTTTTTAAAAAAGACAATATACCAATAAGATTTCCAGTGCCGTCTCTGAGTGGGGCTCCTCCACCACCGCGTCCCCAGGGCTCATGTTTCTTCATATCGACCTCCAGCTGGGCCTCATAACGCTTTGCCTCCTCCCTTTCCAGCAGTCTCCTTTCCTGTTGCTCCACGATCTGCAAATTATTTCCAGGTCAAAAGTCCTCCAACCATTATTGTACAGTAACAGTAACAGTACCGATCATAATGTAGTGCTTAATAACGGCAGTCGCATCTTGTCTGAACCCAGGAATTAAGTAGAATTTGATCAAATCTAGTAAATAAATCATAGTTGTCCGTCCTCATTTCCAAGGAGGAGTTTCACGTTTTCATATGCCATTTCTCAATACTATGGATAAACTGTTCCCAATTATGAAGAGAGGTTCAGATGAATAAGGCAACTCTTTATGCCTCCTTTCAATGGTATAACAGAGGGGTTAAATAATATTATTCAGCCCTAGGTGGTCAGCAGCCACTTTGTTCACCTCAGGTCTTGTTAGTTCTGTCTAATATTGAAAACTGTTTAACTTTCTCATTAACGTTGTGTCAGCCTGTGGTGATCGCATGACACAAAAAGTAAGCTAAGAGGAGCAGTGGAGATGATATTTATAGCTTTATTATAACAGCACAACTAGGAGGACTGGGATGGTACCAACGTTGTATTGGGTACAAAGTTATAGCTGACACTAGGATATCTCACAAACAACTCTACTGACAACTCTATTTATAATATAATAAGGACATAACTGGGTTTATACGGTACATTTGGGTTTTGAATTACTTTTACCTGAAGTTGGTTGCTCCCAATCCTGGATCCTTCCTGCCAACATATCACAGACTAGGATGCCATGACAATTTAAGTCACCTGCAGCAAAATTTGTTCGAGCCAACAAAGTTTTTTCAGGGAGAAAAGGACCTAAGTAAAGGTGACACTCGTCATACAAAACCATTTTTCTTTGTTGACCCGGTGATGAGGTTTATAACAAGTTAAAGGTTCTAACAACAACAAAGGAAGCCCACAATCAAGCATGCAAGTCCCTTAACAGGTCAGGAAAGGGATGGCAGTAAAATGTAAATCTAAATTTATGCATCTATTTGATCTAATTTCTACTCTCTTCCTCAAGAAATGAGTTTGCAGTTTGAGACCGTGTGACGCAGGGCTTCGCAAACTGAGAGAAACAGTTAGAGCAAGACAGAAAAAGGTCGGTGGATTTTCAAAGGGAGAAGCTGTCAGCCAGTTTGAGAAAAAACTACTAACAAAAAGGGTCAAATTCAGAAAACTCAACTGACGCAGGTGAGAAAGAGACATATCCAACAAACAACACTGCTTCTAGTGAAAAAAAGGTCCATGAGATGATCTTTACCACTGATTCTTTGTCTTGCTGCCACATTATTTGACTTTACTTTAACCACAATCATTCAGAGATTTTCATACAGTACTGCTTCATTGTCAATTATGCTACTGCCAACTGAAATGGTTTTAAAACTAATGCCATCTCATTTTTGCTGAACAAAAATCGTAAAAATGCCCGTATGTGGATCAGGAAATGAGAGATTTCTGAGGGGTGTGAGTTTTTGGCCAAAGGCAGTGCTGAAACCTTGTATGGGCAAATACAGGAACCATGTGTTTGTACCAGTGCCAGGGCCATATGTTGTCATGTGTAGTCTGACCTCAGCCTGTCCAATCATTATTTGGACGTATTCTAATTACCCATCCTTATACTTGTTTGTTGGCTTATCACAATGCAATCATAAGAACTAAAAAGGTCAAAGTTGAGGTCTTTGTGTGTGGGGTCAATTATAATACTAATGATGTCATGAAAGGAGGTTTACCCATTGAACCAATCTTGGTAAGTACAGTGCCTCTTTGCCTTTAGCTTTTTTAATCTGTTTAGCCTACCTGCTGTTTCAAGGCCTCCCTATAGCTCACAATCCTCTCCCTGGCTGAGCTGGATCTCTCTGAAGAGAAAACCTTGACTTGTGCATCCAAAGCTTTGTCATTTCCGGCCCTGTTTGAGAAATAATGAAATAGACAGTTCAGATAAGACAATGATTTTTGACAGGATGTCCTCTTTCTGTGTCTCAATGAGAAGAATTGAGATATGCAAATACAAATATCTGTCAATAGTTTTCTGTACCTACTTTTCAAGTTCATGCACTTTGAAATATTTACTTTATTGGAGGCTCAGGAAAGCCATTCCCAGTCTGCTGGATGTTGTTACCAAACTGACTGGTCACTGCTCCACCTGGTGGTACATTCCAGTAGGACATGAGAGGTCCGGCAACAGGAACGGACAGGTGATTATCTGGCAATAAAAAAAACATGTTATGATTCTGATCATTCTGAGCACAGCATATAAAGTCATATTTAAGAGAGGAAACCAGTGCTTACAGTAGGCCATACTGGGGTCATTCAGGTTTCTAATGCCGTAGTAGTGATGAGGCTCAGCATACGGGCTCCTGTAGGCTTCATTGAGAGTTGGAGGATGATGAGGAGGGAACAAGGGTACTCTGGAGATACAGAGTAGAATGTCAAACAACTAATTCATTTACATAATCATTGAGATCTCTAGATTATTACTGTGTTTGGATTAAATGACCCTGACACGCACACGAGATTCACACAAAATGAGGGCTGATTTATCCCACTGACTTCACACTCAGAGCTAAGTAATTACCCACAGCTAGATCACAGTAGCAACAAGTTACTGCTAATATAAACTAAAAGTTTCCTGCTGCTCCGCTTAACAGTGTTCCATCAACAAACACAAGATGGGGTTATATCGCCAAATGAAAAAACAAGAAACATTGTGTCTTTGTCACTAAGGTTTTGCACCAAGGCTACTTTGGCGATGCGGTTTGAAGTGAAACAGTTCACAATATTTTTTCCCAAATCAGATCCTTTTGCTTTGACTGCTCACATTCATATTATATATAATAAGAATATAGATGTATTAAAGAATAAGTCATTGATATATCAGTTCATTGCCAATATCAATAAAATTGAGATGTAGGCCTTTATTCCTCACATTGCTTCCTGGGGTAAGCGTGTTGTGTTGAAGTGCTATCATCTTTTTTGGCTGAGGCCAAGAAGGCAAAAACAGGATTTGATTGAAGCATTTTCCCAATTATTAATTACACTTGGAGCTCATGTCTCTGACGTTGTCTTTCTTCGATCCTCCGTGTTTGACTTCGTCCATCATCGTGACAGGCATCTACTAATTTACGTCGTCACAACAGCAACAATCGAATGTATATCTGATTCAGGTCTACATATCAGATTTGAAACATTTCCATATGATCTAAGCAGTTCAGACTATCCTAAAAAGCAGACCTGAGGCATGTATAAGTATGTATGTATAATAATAAAATCAGATTTGGGACATTATGACCTGCAGTGTGACATAGCCTGTGTGCATACATGCATCAGCTATAAACCTAAATAAGCAAGGCAAAAGCAGATTTTGGAATTGGTGTTTTCAATAGTGCGGAGATTACTGGAACACGAGGTTCCCGATTAGGAGCTGCAGGTGACAGGCTAAAGACCGATTTCTCAGTTAAGTTTTTTCGCATTGTTTGAATCCAAAAATAATTTTTAAGTTTTGCTTCTGAATAAACATGGAATTCTGAACATGCTACTGCTGAAGGAGAGATTATGTTGTATTAAACTGTACAATGATCACGCTAGTCATCAAATCAACCAAACATCTTGAGGATTCCAACTAAGAACAAAGGTATAGATTGAAGGGATACCTGGGAATGTCCATGGCTCTGTTGTAGGAGTGGGCAGCAAGTTGGCTGTTAGGAGACAGAGCCCCACCCTCAAGGAGCGAGCTGTACTCCAACAGTGGGGACTGGAAAGCAACCTGGGGCTGCTCAGGAGGGGGCATATCTCTGTCTCTAACACCTATCTTCTCGTTATTAGCAGGACCTCCGAACGATGTTTTAATCTCTCCTCTTGCTGAAGAATCCAAAACCTGGCGAGCTTTCTTCCTGCATAGTCCAAACTGTCTAATTCTGTCAGGCTAGTTTATTGAGAAGACAAGACAGAATTGGAAGATTAATAAATATACAGTATATAGTTTACACTGAAAATACTATGATATCCCCCTTAACTCCACTTTCATATCTTTGCATATATTACACCTTTTTGTGGTCAAAAAATAAAAAATAAAAAATGTGATTGTATTGCAATTCCAATGTTAATTGCAAACAAAAATATTGTATGTGTTTGCTTAGACACAATTATGAGAGATTAAGTTCTACAAATGTAACTAGAGAGTAAAATAACCAAAGACCTTTATTCTGTCCACAAAGATCAGATCATAGACAATCTCAAAGTGTTGTTATTAGCTGACCTGTTTCTCTGGATCGTTTGCCCCCGTTGCAGCAACCTTCATCTCCAAGTCTTTCTCCCTGCACCAAGGACACACACATATAAGTCTGTTAAATAATTGAATAAGTATGTGTGACATGAACCCAAATTTCTACAAGGATCCCTGACGGCATACCTCTTCTTATTTCGGTGCTGTTCAGCAATCTGTGCCTGCAGTTCCTCTCTGTAGCGCTCCTTTCTCCTCTGTAAGGTATCCTCAGTGTCTAATGCTCCTGTTAAGACGAGACACAAAAAAACATCACTTCCTTACAAAACTCGAACTATTTGGTAATCACACATTGCATGAACCTTTTAATCTCCATTCTTCAAACAGCTAATAACCCTGAAAAAATATTTTTTTTTATTTAAAACAACCACTTCTTAAACTAAAAATTTAATAAAATGCTGGACCTTTGACTGAACACAAAACATTCTGTTTCAATGTGCAAAACATCTTTTTAACCTATATTAAGTCCGGTGGCAAATTCCTCATCTTCATTTTTGGTCAGTGGTCTTGATCTCCTGCCATCTCTGGCACCTACTAGATGGTCATTCCCTCTGAGATAAGCCAAATAAGAGAGATAAAGAAAATGATAGACAATCATTTTGTGACAATACTTGTAAAATGCAAGCATTAATAAAGAAAACAGACAATATGACTAGAGCACCTGCCATCAGTCTTTTTGGAGCGTCTGTTTTCAAAACTGGTCTGAGCCCCAGGGTGTCGACCCAGTCTTCTTCCCATCAGCTCCAGCTGTTCCTTGCTGTATTCCTCTACTGTTTCCTGGTCCACTGGACTGCCCAGTCTGTCAAAATGCCTGGGACGTGCTAATGGCTGCTCCTCCTCAGAGCAGAGGTTCTTAACCTCAAGGTGATTCAAAGGCCTATACAAAGCCGTACTGGCCTCTGTTAGAGTGGCTGCATCCCTGCGTGAGGTAGGTCGCTGTTTGGGAATAGTACCTGCCTGGTCTTCAAGCTAAAGGAAAAATGATTGTAAAGGTAATATCTTTAAAAAATAATGCAAAAGCTGAAGGCATCATCACATTCACATTAACAATTCTAAGCATGAATACTAATCTGGGTAAATTAAGTTTGTTCTTTCTCATATTGGTGTGCGGATGAACTCAAAAGTTCATCAAAATCTGTGTGTACAAGTAAATCCCCCAAACTACCTAAATATATTCTTGCATTTTAAAACCTGCTTTTACATTAATAGTTTGTTTCGCCCCAACCAACCCATTACGGCTATATTGTTTCTTATCATTTTAAATGATATGCAGCAACTGAGTTTTCAAAACGATTTTCTCATAATCTGCTTTCATAAGAGAGGCCACTTATTATTATGGCATCTTGTAAAATGTAGTTATATGCGAGAAACTTTATGTAAAAAGCTTTTAGAGGTGCAATTTGTAGATGTTTTCACGGCAAAATTACAAAAAAATGTTTATGTCATAATTCGCAGAATCCTGCATTCTTGCTTTTTGGTGTTCTGAAAGTGGCGTCTCTACTTAACATGTCCTCAATGGGGTCAAGTTTATAGTTTCCATGGAATGTTCTTATGTCTTTTTTTTCCTCATCGAATTAGACAATGTATATCAATAATGATTTTCAACACGAATATTTCACTCATCAAGATCCATTCTGTGATTTAAGTTTTCCCTTCAATTTCTTTGAAGCAGTGTACATTATAAAAAGAAACCTTTACCTTGACATGCTTCTCGCTTAATGGCCCCAGCTCTATATCTTGTTTTTTCTGGAACATAAAATGTTGCTGTTTTAATTCCAACATTGTGACCTCACTATTCAGAAAACACACATTCAACAAAAAAAAACTGTGTTCCCCTCTTGAGAAAATTTTAATTTAAGAATCTAAAACTTAAGTTCTAATAACTACAACCCAACCAAGACTAGATCCTAAGATGTGTAAACAAGATCCAATTCTAAATTGCATTTTTTGATATTCAGCTTTGATCCATTCCTGGATTACCATTTATGTCTGATTCAGTTTTGAGCTGGGATCCACACACACCTCCGATAAGTCATTTTCAACAGGCTTTAAAAAAGAGGCTATTACATTTTAATTATGACTAGAACGAAATATGGACAGAACCCCGTCAAAATCGACGTCCACGTCTACTAAAGCTTAACATACAATTAAATAAGGACGTCTGTGACTGTCACCTGAGCCATGTAGCGTCTGTAATCCATGCGGAGCTCTTGCTGCAACTTCTGTTTCTTTCTCTCATACTCGACACCAAGGGGTAGACCCACGCTGATGCTCTCCTCTAAAAAAAAAACACATCCAGCTTTAAACTTTGAAGAGACAACATTTACCTAAAAAATATGAAGACAACAAGGTTTGTGCCTTTCCCTCCACTGTGTAACCAATTCACCTATAGCATATGTTTTTGGACTGTGGGAGGAAGCTGGAGTTCCCGGAGAGAACCCACGCAGACACAGGAAGAACATGCAAACTCCGTAAAGAAAAGCCGGCCAGTGGATTCGAATAATGAGGCAGCAGCGCTAACCACCGTGACACCGTGACACCCATTTCCAGTAGTAATGATGGACCTATAAGTGTTGATATTGTATATGAAAAGAATAATGTTCAGGCTCTACCTTTCCCCCGTACCAAGGACTTTGGAGGGATGTTCTCCTTTGCCGTGGACCCATGGACTCTGTGATGTTTTTCCTGTCATTCAAAAAGGGAAGAACATAAAATGAACTACCTCATCCTATCATATTTTATTTTCTGACTACCTTTGATGAAGATGACCAACCTTAAGTCACCTTAAAATCATATATCCTTGAAAACATAATAAAATAATATTAGCAAACATTTAAAGATATAAATGGCACAGCTAATTATCGCTCTGACGATATGTGTCATTTTTGGTTTATAATGTAATCTGTGCGATACGCACTGGACAACACGACCATCATTGATGCTCAATGTCGAAAAGAACAACTATTTATCATAGTTGGTCTTGTGAGGCTAGCATGCAGTTTACGTAGACAAAAAGTTAAACAGAGACAAATGTTAACACACCATGACTTGTCATTTTCATGTTATGATATTAAAATCAAAGTCTGTACAATAATACAAACCATTTTAATTCCAACTGCTTAACCAACATTATTCCAACATACCTTCATTTCCATGTAAGGAGGGTCTTGTTCTAATCTTGCCTTATCTTCCGCCACTCTCGCCCTCCGCTCCCTGAGAAAGTTCTCCAGCTCATCGTCCATCTCTAAACTTTAAAAAGAAAATCCCGTCGTTACATATATTCATCATTTGCATGAAAATATGCCAGCGTTAAATAAACTAAAAACTCAAGTTTGAAGAAATAATAATTGTGTTTTAATATTGACACTTCTTTCTGACCGTGACATAAAATGTTTTGCAAGGCCAGCAAACGTATAATAATATGTACAACAGAAAAATATAAGCATTTAAAAAATACATTTAAACATAAATTCACCAATGTCCTGTGTCCACTTATCCTTTTCACAGTTAAAAGGAAATGTAAAAGTTCAAGTAGAATCCAAAAAAGCTTGCTGGAAAATGTGCGTTTCAAGAAGGTCTTTCAAAGAGATGACTGACTCGGGTGACAGACTTCCTTGAGCAAAACATTCCAGATCTGTGGGAACCTGGGTGCAAAAGCTCCCTCCCCTAAAATATTCGGTCGGGCCCCCGGAACATAAAGATTTCTGCCCAAGGATCACATAGTATGCCCCACTAAGTTAGTATAAGATAAGAGATATAGCCGGTGGATACATCATGAAACGCTTTAAAGTACTCACTGACATACATGAATATATGCTAAAACATACTGGGAGCCAATGCAAAAAGGACAAAATAAGTTTGATGTGATCGTGCCTCCGTTTTGCTTTAAATTCTGGCAACCAAGTTTTGAGCGTTCTTGAGTCGATGATTTTTTCGTTTTCTTTGCTCAGGAATATAGAAAGGCGAGTGTTACGATAGAAGGTTAAGTGTCTACAAATGGATCCTTTTTAAATATTTCTAGAATGATAAAAACATCACCGCAAAAGCTTCATCGTATGCAGCCCGAAACTAAAATTACTGACAAACCAAGTAACTGGATTCTTTATATCATCTGATAAGAAACTGTCAGTAAGCAGAATTTATTTTTGTCAGGTGCTGGGACACAATTTGGCAAACTCCTCATACATGGTTCCATGGATCTCTGTCAACAGCATCATCAGCATAAAAAAAACTTGTCTGTGTGTCGTGTGGCCAAGGGGACCCATGCATAAAGAAAACAAAACTGAACCCAAAACGGACTAAGTAAGAATATAAGAATGAATGTTTGTGACTACTGCGCATAAGTACTTTATAAGTCTACTCCACTACATTTCAGAGAGAAATATTGTACTTTCAAACTCCACTACTTTATTTCGTCGGATGTTGTTGTGAGTTACTTTTCAATTTAACTTTCCATACAATTCATGTATATCCAATTGTGTTGAACGCTTTTGAGCTATTTCTTTAAGGGTTGAGAAAATTCTCCTACTTCTTAAGATAAATACATTTTTTAGAAGCTAGGAGGTCTACCTGAATTTTTCCTAAGTAGACTGGAGCACCAGTCTGTCCAGTTCACCCACTGAAATCCACTTGGCGGGCCACAAGTGATCTCTCCCAAGGAGGAGGGATAGTACGCTCTCAGGCTGCAGGAAGATTCTACATGAAAATGTTTCTGGTGTCTCCCTGTTTGCTTTGAGCGCTAGGCTTGGCACATCATTGCTTTTTCTTGTTCTAAATAAATAGGATGATTCTCCTTTTTTTTTTTTTTCAAAAGACAGTAACAACTTAAAACGCAAAATCCCTTTCCAGACATCTGTAAGAATATTGTGGCCTCCATATGGACCTGCTCCATTATGATTATATGTTTCTATACAAACATATAAAAAATTACTTTCAGCTAAAAGTACACACAAAAAACATGATTAGGAATATTATATAGCCACTACATTTTACACACTTGATCTTTAATGCTAAACTCCAATTTTTTTTCTAGGATTGAATTTTTTTTTTGTGTAGCTGTTCACATTAGTTTGAAAACATGTCCTCAATCAGACTCCGGTATCAACAGTTCATGGCCCTAAACTAACCCGCATGTACAAAAGAACATTAACAAAGTAGTCACGCAGCATTATTTCAATACGGAAGACACTGAAGTTAGTTTGAACGCTTTCATTTAGGGAAAGTGTTTATACTATAAAACATTAAAAATGTTACAACACCAAAATGAACTTTATATGGATGTTTTCAACTGAATAACGATTCCCGCCAGTGCAGCACTGTGACGAATGTCGATGGAATATGATATCATAATCTTAGGAATTCCTAGCAGACGTTTCCGACTGATGCCACACTGCGAAAAATCCCACCGGTGGCTGATTTAGGGCCACACACGGAACCGGACCAAATCGGAACTGGAAAAGATCCGATTGCTTGTGGTTTGCGTCTGTCTCTTTAATTATCCGTTGTCTGGCAACCATAGTGAACGTGACAGCGTCCCATTCTTCCATCTTATAACATCAGAACAACAAAATATCATGAACCTGATTAATAAGTTAGCTTAGCTATACTTCTACTGGTTTCACACAGCCTACACCAGCAACCACTCTTAGTTTTAGCTAAAATAACGGTGAAGCCAAATTAAAACCAATAAGAAAGGCACAAAAGCTGGAACAAAAACCTTTTTGCTAATACATCTTTAGCTAATAATGGTCGTTGTCACCCAGCTAGCGGTAGCTATCTGAAGAAAACGTTCACTATAAAATGTTCGTTCTCATAAAAACCTACCATTGAGCAATGTCTGAATGTTACCGGATGAGCTGTTCGCTAGCTTGTAAATGTTGTGTTGGCGGAGTCTTGGTAATCTTTGGAGCCCAACAAGACGCTAAAGAGTTTGTAGGGATGAAAGTATTTCCTGTTACAAATTTCAAAATAAACCACTGCTCGAGAAAAATACATGATTTAAGCTTCAATATATAGTGTTTTCAGTGATAAACAAAATACCACACACTGTAGAAAATACTCCACTACATGTAAAAGACCTGCATTCAAAACCTTAGTGAAGTTAAGGTATTGAAGCAAAATCAGCAAAAGGTACGTATTGCAGTAAAACAAGTTTGCCATAAAATGGTCCCTCTCAATGTTTAAATATCATATTTTGATTCAATTTTGCTGCTGTATTAATGTGCCTATGTGTATATGTTAATGTTGACGATGATTTTAAAAGATAAGACCAACTAATTACATTATGATGTCGATTGGTTTAATCTAAAGGATCACTTTATTATAGTATCACTGTCCTGTACAAACACTATATCTCTAAAACTCTACTTTTCATAACATCAACTTTTTTTTCTACTATTTCATTTTCAAGATGAATCAAAACGTTTTTAAAATAGTTAATTCATTTCAAAAAGCAGTAAAAGAAATTTAACTCCGCAGCTTTCACACAAATGTAGTAGAGTAGAAAGTACTGTACAATATTTCCTTCTGAAATGTAGCAGGGTAAAGGTATAATGTAGCATTAAATCTATAGCTTCTAAAGTCAACTACTTCATTTCTTTATAGGCATTATCAGTTTAGTTTAATCTATAAGTAACCATAAAGACACAATGGTTATAAACAATTGAGATTTTAAGGAAAGTACCATGTGTATCTTTGTTTTTGTTTTTGTTATTTTTACTTATTACATCCCTAAGTGCAAAGTTTAAGTTACTAAAGGTAATGCATTTTACAATTGTAAGGCTTTAATAGCATGTCCTATATTACATTTAACAAGTTTCAACATATCTTGAACAAGTTAGTTAAACACTGTATTTTCATGTTGTAAAACCCAATCAGCAAAATATTTTGCAAAGAATAAAAACAAAGAATAATATTTTTTGGAATGAGGAAAAAATTACCATAAGAGCTTGATGTGATATATAATATTAATAATTATACATTTAATTTATAACGCACTTATATATACTATAAATCCAAATCTAAACTAAATCTACTATATACTTATATAATATATATTTAATATTCTGAGAAGAGGCAGCATTTCAAATGTTATTTCTGAAAATGTGCTCCATGATGTAGATATGGTCTGTTTTATATCCTCTATAAACTTCCCATTAAGGAGAAATGGGTCTGGCTTCTTATGGCTTAATACAGCATCAGCGCAACATAATCGAAGTGTGTTTAATTACTATTAACTTCATAGCAAATCAATGTGATCACGTTCCCGCCCCATGTTCAGTACTACTGTGCATGTTGTTAGCTCATGTGGTCTCCTGTTGTGGGTCAGTTACTTTATGATAATTCCAGTTGAAAAGCACTTTATTAATCCCCAAGGAAATCCTCGTACCGGAGATTGCTCCAAAATCAGAGTAACAAAGCAAAGGACTGAAAAAAAACGAGGCGGACAACAAAAGAAAAAATATCAGTGTATAAGGAGTCAATTCAAACCGGTGTCTAAGAATAACAACATAATAATGAGCAAACTATCACACATGATAAAATTATTAAAATGTAATGTTGCACATGATAAAGAATGCAATATGATAATCAATGTAATACTGTATGTGAAAAATAATACTGAGAGGTAATATTGCACATTATTGTGTTATTATTGCTGTCAGTGTGTGACATCAGCTGCCTTTACCCGGCTGCTCAAAGACCCTACGGCGTAGAAGATGATGCGGAGCACCACCGAGTGATAGAACATCTGCAGCATGGTTCTGTTGACATATTTTCTCCCAAGAATATATGGGTGGTTTCGAACTGTCTTGTAAGGGGCATCTGTGATTTTAGTCTACTCAGCTTATTGTCTACGTGGATGCCCAGTTATTTGTATTCATCCTCAAAGGCCACCTCTATCCCTGCTGCTGTCCAGGCTCAGAATGGTCCGTTGCTTCCTAAAGTCCACCAACATCCACCACCTTAGTCTTGGTAGCGTCCTCAATTCTGTCCGCACCTTTCTCATCTCCTCATTGTCTTTGTTCCTGAAGACAGCCCTCCACCTATTTGGTGATGCCTTAATGTTCTTAGTGCCTTAGGGTTAACGGTTGGAGAATCAACATAGAGACTTTGTGAGGATAATATTGCCCATATAGAAATGCTAGTGCATCACAGAAGGCATCTCAGTCAGTCACCTCAAAAAAGCCCTGTAGTCTAACAGCATCCTGTGATCAGCTAAGAAAGGTCTGGTGATTGCTGGTTGTTGCCGGACTGCAGGTCTGTGGATGGGTTAGAAATAGACCAGGTTGTGATCTGATCTGCCCGGAGCCACTGGCCAGCCCTCTCTGGGCGCATTCCCTCTGCTGCACTGAGCCATGACTATAGTTCGGAGTCTGCTTGGAAAGATTTTGGAGGAAAGGTAACTAATGGCCCTGGCTTTGAGATTTTACAGCACCTTGCAGCTTTGCAAAGCTGTGGAGCAAGAACTGTCTGAAACCTCTCAGTTCTTCTCCTGGACGAAGAGGAACTGTGCAACTATCAAATCAAACACATTTTGGCACAAATAATTCAGCACCAGATGCCACTAGATTTTAGAGACTGAAAAAGTCAATACTGCTATGACCAGATGGATCATTTTTGAGAAAATTATATATATCTGCACCATTTCAGGAGAATACTACGCTAGTTTTTTTTTTAAACCACTACTATTTACGCACATTTAGTTGAAGGATTTTAATATTCTGAGTGACAAGATTAAGATATCATTCATCTGTTTGCAATAATAAATTAACACCATCATTTCAGAAGTTTTGAAGTGAGTGGTATGAAAGTATACTTCCGGTATTGTCTACGAGTGGTAAATACATACCTTAGTGGTAAATACATACTTTAGTTTCTTTCTGTTTCATTCCATGCTTTTGTTTTGAAGGCAAAGCACTACACTTTCGGTCTCCTGACGCCACTCCCCCCTGAGTTCATCCCGCCTTCTTGAATACATGTTGCTTTCATGGCCTCTGAAAAAATAATCTTTATTCGATCACACTTTTTCCATTCTAAAATAGAACCAATTCAAAATTTATGACGGGATATATTTTTTTTACTTCATTAGCAGTTGTGGTGGCTGTCTTTATCAAACAGCGCTTCTTTTACATAAGTTTAATTTCAAAGGTTCACTCCACATTATATGAACGCAATGTTTTGTGGGCACTATGTCATTCATTCATATATACAGTATTAATTGTTAATATCAAACAATAGTTCATATTGTAGTGTCAAAGAACATTTAATTAAATTCAACTTTGACAAATTTTTGTTTGCAATTTATTGCTTATATAAATGCTCTCTAGACAATTCTTGGTAAAAATAAAATCTATCAATAATAATCATAAATAAAATCATCACAATGACATTTACATGACATTATATTGCACAATTATAAGCATTTACAAGAATCACATAACACAAGTTTTGTTGCTCAGGTTGTGTGTAGGAGGAATGTTCAGAGGTCTGTAGGCAGTGACTCACATTGTCTTTGCTGTACTTCATCAAGGTCTTCAGATTATAAGGAGTCAAATTTTTCAGCCAAACAATCAGGTTACTTGCCTTCATAAATTGTTTGCTTGTCTTATAATCACTAGACCGCTATGATTTTGACAGGAAAAGAGGATTTCATCTTCATTTGTTGTGGGACATATCTGATGTTTCAGTCCTACTGACATAAGGTAAACAAATGCTCCTGTTTTCACTATAAAACTCTTTGTTCTTGCGTGAATGTCGAATTTTAGATGTGTTCTTATGCCTAAATCCGTAGAAGTGTATTATTCCTGTTCAGACAGATAAGTTTAGATCTGTGCCACAACAAAATCAGTGTTCTCTTTCAGTATAGTGTCCCAGCCCAGCATGTCATTGTTTCACTGCAAATCCTACCAACAGAATCAGCACGTGTCGGCTCTGACCAACAGAGCCGCCTCCTGTCTCCGGTTTAACCTGAAAGCCTTCTTCCTGTCCACCATGGCAATTTATAGTCAGTCATACGCAGAGAGGCCCAAGAGACCCAAAGGATCAGTGTGTGTATGTTCAGATATTGTCCACCGCCGCGCTGAGTTCAGGGCACACTTCCTTGAGTAACATTTCTATCAATACCTAACAAAAACAATGAGAGAAAATTATTGTGATGAATTCTATGAGCACTGTATTTATGACAAAGTTATTGTGTAAGAAATACAAACTGTTCTTACATAGAGAAGATGTTTGTTGGCACTAGCCTCCTGCAGGGCATTGAAGATCTTAATGATTCCAAAGCGGGCATTCTGCTGGCCAACCAAGTTTGCTAGTGCATCTGATAGAAAGTATGAGATTGAATCACTCCAAAGAGGTTAGATAATCCACATTTCTGTGACTCTAGGATTTTCAGGTCAGGTCTGTTGTTACTACCTGGGATATTGTCAAGTAGCTTCTGTTGAGCCCGTTCCTTCGTTTCACTGCGTTCACTGTCAGATCGAACTTTGACATGAGGTGCCAATTTCCCGTCTGGCCAGAAGGTGTCTCTGAACACGCCGATGTAACACACTAACATCTGTTCACAAAAGATCCAGTTTACAGTGTCCCGGATCTGTCTGAGGTGAAGCAGAGAGGAAGATGTTAGTCCAATAGCCGATCTTACACCTGTCCAACAGTGTAGAACAGGACCCAAATTCAGAACAACTGTGAGTAAGGTATGAACAGAAACTTTTGTCTTCATGAGGAGGCGTGGTTGATCAATTTAGTGATTGATTGAACGCACTGAAGTAAAAATTCCTTCCGTGATAAGAAGAACCGTATGGAAGGGAGGGAAGAAAGGAAGGAAAATCAATTGTCATTATCATAGGATATAGTTTCTATGAACAAATAATATAATTTTAGGGAGGGGGAAATGTTCTGTTGTGTTGATGATGATGATGATGCTTTGCTGCTTCAAGGCCAGGATGAATTGACATCTGAAGGAGAATATCTGCTCATCATTCTGTGAATTCAAGAAAAACTGGCTTATGCAGCAAGACAATGAGCATGACCCCAAGCAGAATAGTAAGTCCACAAGTAACTGCAGGGTTACTTGCCTAGAGTCTCCAAAAGTAGAATAAGAGGCAGTGCCCTCAGCTGTCTGGCTCCTCTCCTGTGGAACCATCTCCCTATCTCGGCCCAGGAGGCAGACACCCGCTCTACTGAGGCTTGAAAGCCAACTTTCAAGAGTCGGCTTGAAAGCTTCCTTTTTGATTAAGCTTGTAGTAAAAGCTATGCAGTAATTTTGCAGCTATAGGTTTAGACTGCTAAGAGATTTCCCATGATGCACTGAGCTTTCCTCTCCTCCTTGTTCTACTCTACAATTCCATGTCTCATTAATACACGTTACAAAGTTGACTTCTTCTCCCCGAGTCTTGGTGCTTGTTCTTTCCACAGGCTCTGTGACCCCAATAGATGCCTAATGATATTATTAATATTGGTTATTATTAATTTCAACAATATTATTCAAGAAGTTAATGTAACTACTGATAATTAGAATCATCCATTATTGTAACTACTACTGTTGTTGCTGTACATGCACTTGCCTCTTCTTCCATCTCCTTCTTTCCCCCTCTCAGTCAATCACCCCCCTACTGTCTTATCTAACTGGTCAAGGCCAAAGGCCACCCACCTTGATTCAGAATCTGCTCAAGGTTTCTGACTGTTAAAAATGCATTTTTTTCAAATGCTTGTTGAGTCTCTGTAGAAAACAGAGTACGGTCTGGACCTCCTTTTTTTTAGAAATCGCCTTGAGATACCATCTGTTGTGATTTGGCCCTATATGAATAAAATTGACTAAAAATGAACCCAACAAATTATGCACAGTTATAAAATTAAAAACAGTTATTGAAAATCCAACAGCTCCCAAGTCAAAGTGAAGTAAAAACTTTCTTGAACTTACTTGTTGATCGTTCGTCCAAATGTCACCTGGACTAGTGCAATTAGAGTCTTCCTCACCCACTTAAACACTGAGACACACAGAGAAAGAAGGAAACAGATGAAATCTATCTTATCAAATGTTATTAGGACTTAAGTTAAGCAATTGAATCAAAAGCAACAAAGGTGTGTCTCAGAGAGTTATTATTTCTTTAGACTGGTCTCTGTACTGTCTCTTTCATGTTAAACTTTACTTCTATATTAATGTAAAATGGACAATGCAACAGTGACATAAAATACAGTCTACTACTCACTGCCTCGGAGTTCAAATATCTCTCCTATGAGCATAAAGCAGGGTTCAGCCAGAGCGTCTCTCCTCCCATCTGCCTCATCACCATAGTCTGACAAGTCGCTGTCGTCATCGCCCTCCTCCTATAAACACAAATTACAGACAGCACACACAATCCAAACAATGATCCCAGTTAGCCAGAGGGGTGAGACTTGTCCACAATTTCATGTTACTTTGTCGGTCATGAATGAATGGGTACCTCTGTATGGGAGAAGAAATCACCAGGCAGCCTCTCCAGGAAGGAGGCCAGAGAGAAAGAGGATTTCTTCTGGATTGACATCACCTTCAAACATTAAACAGGATATCTTCCTCAAATGAGATACCAAAGCTCCCAACTGGTTAAAGAAATGACGGAATTCATTTTGACAAATATAACCTTCAAAGAACTCGTGACACATTAAAGATATTGATTCCAAGTTAAATCAGGTAAAATGACATAACAGTACTGGTATCTCTGAGGCAGAGGGAAAAAAATCTTGCTACCTTCTACATTGTCAGCGGACAATAAGACACTTTTTAAAATGCATGTGGGAGAAATAAATTACCTTGAGGTGCTCTGGGGACGGACTGAGGAAAGCATAGAGAGCTTCTGACTGGCACAGTCGCTCATCTGTTAACAGACGCTACACAAACACACGTACAATGATGCAGACATCATCATTATTTTAATTGTATCATGAAAGACAGACAGTGTGAGCTGCAAGTAAATCCAAATTTTTTGTCAGATCTATAGAGCAATTCAAAAATTAGGGTATCCTTTGCAATTTCAAGCATTTATTCAATATTCTAGTGAGCACTTTCCATCATTTTTTTACCCCCGAGTATCAGCTGCTAATGTCTTTACAATTGTGTTGCTTTGAGTTCAAGTTACAAGGGTTTACTTGCAAATAAACAGAGAACCATATTTAAGTCGAACTACAATAGCATACAATAGAAAATGCACGCAGCCAGGGTAAGAGTATTCTAACTTAGCAATGTTTGCATGCTTACCTGGAGAAAAGCATTGAGCTGAGTTTTACTCTTGTCTAAGAACTTCTGGTCAATGGATTTGAAGGGAAGTTTACTGAGCGTTGGTAGCTGGAGTTTCTTTAATGATGGAAAACACTGAGAAAGATGGAAGCAAGAAGATTGAACTGCTTTGACAATAGTGAGAGCTATACTGTGCTAAATTACATGTTTTATAACATTCTTAGATGGTTTGCTTCCATTTAGGTCAAATAGTATTATGTATTAACAAATATACAGAATATCTAGTAACTTCAACAATATAGGTAACAGATTTAATGATAGACATGCACAAAAAAGTAAGGCAACACTTAATCACAGTCAGTATAACGTCTGGGGTATCATTCTGTCCAATTTGGGAAGCTTGAGCAACTGTGAATCAATTTGACATGCTTTGGTGCAAATGAAAGGAACAACATATGGACAGGAGAAGCAACAGCAAGACACCCCCCCCCCTCCAAGATACTATCCACTATCTCATCAGGAGCATGTTCATTCATTGTCATGAGTACTTTAAGCATGTGGGGGTCAAACCCACGAGAGCACCTATGAGTTCTGATCAAATTCACACCAGTTGGATCAGCCTGTGTTTTCAGTTTTTCCCATTGATTATTGGTGTGATTTAGAATCCAGCCCTCAATGGGATAATACTTTAGGTTTGTGATGACCACTCTTATGTCATTTTGTTCTCACCAAACTACAACTTCTTTCTGTAAGGAGTTTCTATGTTCTCCCCGTGTCTGAGTGGGCTTCCTCCAACACTCCAAAAACATGCAATATAGGTCAATTGGATGTTGTTACTGAACTTTCCTGAGAATTTGTTCACATTTTGGTCATAGAAGTTCACTTAAGTTCATAAAGCATGACAGTATGCAACAGTTTACAGCCGAGAATAGAAGTACAGGAATGAGTGAAGAATTAATCCTGAGAGACACAGATCCCCACGAACTAAGATTAAGGATTATAATTAAATATTATCAGACCTAAACAGACAGGGGAATTTGGGGATCGCAACAATAACTGGACAATAAATCTATCAAGCCCAACAAGAAATATTCTCTGAATTAGGCTTACTGAAAAGTTGAAAGTTGAGACCAAGATAGAAGTTATCATAAATCATAAATCTGTAGATCCACGCATATCAACGAAAAACAGACGCCAACATGTTAAAATAAACATTGGTTACGCCAGATTGTTGAGTAGATTCACAACTTACTATTTATTTACTTGTAAGCTTACTTGTGAGTGTTTAATTGAATATTTTTCATGAGACACATCCTCTCATGCACAGGTGTTTCAGCGTACCTCTGTCAGTTTGCGATGTAACATCTGAAATTCAGTGAGTTTCCTCTGAACGCTCCAGCGACTGTTAGCCGTCTCCTTTCCTTCCCCCAGGCTAACACACACACTGTAACAAGCGACGGTCTCGCCACCTTCTTCTGTAGCCTGAAATACATACACAGATTCACACACAAATATCTCATTAGAGCATACTGGAAAAGAAAAATAACATCTGCATACTTTCCCTCACATGTGTAGCATGGTTAAAGTCATGTGGTGTGAAAAAAGGAAATAGATAAATGGATACACCTCAATTTAACAACTAAACTGATTCCAGACAGACATTCTTGCTAAGTTTCTTCATTTAAACACCATCTGCATATGGCAGCCAGTAAGTCACATGACAGTTGATGCTGATTCCAAATGGAGAGTCATCCAGTGGAAATTCATTAGTTATGCATAGTATGTTTCTTCCCCATATGCAGAATCAGCTTTTGTTTCTGGTCAAAGAAAATGTGCTGTAGGAGGGGAAAAAAAGCATTACCTCTGCAGTGGTGATGGTAGCCCTCCAGTGCCCCAGGTTTTCACACCACCAATCAGTCCTTGTGATGTGTTGCTGGAGTTCACTGTGTTCTTTCTCCATGGCTCCTATCTCTTCCTTGAGTTTACTCACAATCTACAAATACACACACCAGACGAGTATCTTAACTACCATTCAAATATAGTTCATTGAAAAAGAAAATCGCATTTACATGAGATGTTGTTGAGATGGGTTTTTTTAAACCCTATTTTAAAAAAATAAGTCTTTTGGATATTATTTGGGGCATTAGAGCCGAACACATCAAAAGTTCAAAACAGGTGTGTAAGCATTGTTGTTTATGTGAGAGCATCTTGTTAACATGAGTTCTATAGACACACTCAGGACATCATGCCAGGATGATATGAATTAGCACGCTACCCAATCCTGATCATGTATGTGTTTGATGCAATAATGATATGAACATTTGGGGTGAACTTTTCCCAGAGTGTACTTGGTAACCTTTTTGTCTGGTTTGGGTGCGTTCTGGATGGAGCCCATGGCTTGCCGCTTGTACTCCAGTTTGTCGTAGAGTTGGCAAAGCTTGGTAGCAGCGTAGCTAGCTTGCTCATTAATGCCTTTACTACCTTCATCACACACTTCCTCACCTGCGTCCAGACCCTGACACTGCAGAATAAACATACATATTTCAGCAGATGAAAACACACTTTCAAATGAAAAAAGGTGACACAGGTGTCACATGAACATGTTTTAGAAAATTGTGAAAATCTGACCTCTTCCTCCTTTTCCTCCGTGCTAAATTGTGATTGGCTATTCTGCTCATTCCGTCTGATCAGTTTATCGTAGAGGTCAGAAACAAGGAAGGAGGGATAATAACGTTCTCGCATCGTCTCAGCCACCTTGAGGATGTACAAGAGCAAAAGTAATGCTTTATTGTCAATGAACATGCCTACTGTGAAGCACTTCGAATACCCCAATATCTAACTCTAGATCCTGCTTCTTTTTCCATTTCATAGAAATCCTTCACTAAAACTACAGTTAGTCACAAATGCAGCATTACCTGCTCCTGTAGTCGAACAAAGACTTGTGTCCCTCTGTTCCCCACCAGACTCTGTTGGATCTCCTTGAGGAGAGACTTTTCCACAGGAATCTCTCTGCTCTCCACAAAGAACTTCTGGTAGATTTCCCCTACGATTTGGGGCACCTCATTCTGTCACAATCACACAACAAATAACCAGTTAGTTTCCCCCATTAATCGTCTTTATTAAAAACAGCATATAAATAGCCATACAACTCTCCTCACTACATCGGTTTTCCAACATTAGCTGTAAGCAGTGTTGTGCTAAGCCTATGGAACATGCATACAAGTCACCTTGTTAGCAGTTTTCAATGTTTCCACAAGTTCCCAGAAGCTTATCAGAGCTCTCTTATCAATTCTCTCCATGTAAATCCTAAAATGCTCCCTGTAACCTGGATTGCCAAGGATATCAACGAACTGGAGAATCTGGATGGGATTAAGGAGTGATAACAGCAAAACATCAGTAACATTTCTCTCATACCAAACTCTTTATAAGAACTTTAACATTCAAAACTTTCAAAGACCACACCAGCTGACCTTCTGACTTTGAGGCTCGTCGCTGTCATCCCCCCCTCCTTCTTCATTATTCTCATAGTTTGGTCCACCGAGCAGACGGATCCGTTTCTCACATTGTTTCTTAGCAACAGTCAGCTGATTGATATATCGTTTCATATCTCTAGCCCTGAGCAGGTCTGCCTTCATTGCTGCTGACTCTTTACCTTTTCGGTCTAAAAGAAAGTGGGCGAGAGAAAAAAAGCCAGAAACCTTTAAGAAAAAAATTATTGATAATATTATATACAAAAAGGTATTTTCAAGTAATAGTGGCTACAGAATGCAAAGTTCCAAACTTGTCGGTCATTTATATATATATGTGGATATATTTGGGATTTTGTCATCCAAAAATAATTGACTGGACTTTAATTCTACTGATGAGTGAGTTAATGGACATTAAAAACAGCTTCACAAATTCATTGAAAATAATTAATTTAGGGCAGTGGTTTGATTGGTCTGATATTTGGCAATGATATCAAATTCAGGTCTCTGCATAAATAACTTATATAATGGACAAAAATATCTACAACATTTTGTAAAACTGATACCAAGCTATTTATCCGAGTGTGTAAGCATTCAATACTTCTTGCATTGGCATTTAACTTTGTATATGCACAGCCAGAGAGTTCCACTGGTACGGCTGTAGATTGTTCTGTAGCGCAGTGATTCTGTCTGTACAAATCTCAGGTTCACTCTTCACTGTCGGTTCTTGGTCTTTGAAATACTTTAACAAGAAGAGAAATTCGGGCAAAAGGCCACCATGCAAGTCACTGACACAACTCAAAGGTCATGTCAGACCAGAATACCCAGCTCTCAAAAAGGGGCCTTAAAGTTGTGAATATTAACAGCTTATTAGATAGTGGTTTACTTGAAGTGGATTTGAAATAGTTTTGGCCTAAATACTTAAACATCATACATTGAGGTTTTCGTGTAATCATTCATCCAGTCTTGGTGAACTGTAATATCTCTGTACCTTTCTGCTTTTTGAGCTGAGGCAGGCTGCTGATGGTGGTGGCATGAATAATCTCCACCACTATCTGATACCTAATGAAAGGGAGGAACAATAATCAATATCAGTACAACAGCTGTTGGACTCAATTAAAGGGATCAATAAACTGAATCCATGTTAAGCACGCAAGATACAAGTCCAGCATTATGTGATTAAATACACAATTGTTCTAAACCATGTAGTGCAGTGTGTAAAAATGGAAGTAATTCAGTCTATTTTCACAGAATTGATCCATTGTATCAGCAGCAAATCTCTGTTGAGCCAGATCTTCTAAAAATAACAAAAGAGCATTTCGACCATGCACATAGATCTCTCAGTTCCCATAGTAACCCCACAGAACCAAACAGATAGTCTGGTTTACATACAATATGGTTCATTAAAGGCAGTCCAATGAGGAATAGGGTAGCACTGTTTAACAAGATGTTTATGTCTGTGTTTGCTGGGCGTGTCCTGCCTGAGTTGTTTGAGGAAATTGACATCAGTGGAAGTTGATATTAGTTTGATGAAGTCTTCATAGGAGGCTGCGTAGGTGTAGGCTTTCTTCTGCTGCTCAGCCTGCTGCTCCCTCTGCTCCAGCTGAGACAACAGCATCCTGTTTATGGAATCTGGATCACTCAGCACTTCCACCAAAGGTTTCAACACTGGAGTACACAGACACAATGATATAAAGCTATATATGACGGACCACTTCTATGAAATCTTCTTCCCTGTCAAGATAAACTTGTAGAGGTACATTACAGAAGAATAGATCCTTTTGCCACTCAACTAAAATGAACCCACTCCCCGTGGCAACCAAACAGCCATCACCAAGCAATTCCTCCTCACAGCTCTGTACAACAGTCCGTCATTTTCTAATGTTCTATACCAACAGTCTAGTGTAAAACTTATTTGAATAGTGTTCCTCACTCATTACAACTATTCCCATAACCTCAACCCTGCTCTGTTGGAGGCCTTGAGTTACGTTTTGAACACGGCATAACAAATGTCACGGGTTGGGTGCTCTTCTCGAGAGGAAAACCAACTGTGAAGTTTTGACACAACCAATCTTATCAAAAGATAAGGAATACTTAATTTTCTTTGCTCACTGCATTCAAGCCAATCTAAAATATCATTGGAATAAAAAAACAAGATCATTATGGTTATCTTACCGCTACGGGCTATCAGACATAGATAACTATCCGTTAACAGAGCAGTACACAAATGAAGATGGCTTATGATAGAGGAAACATCTGACAGATTCAGGCATAACATATTATGTTGAAACAGACTGACAAATCAGAGAGAATAGTGTAGTTTGCATTTTTCTTGTTAGCCTGTAACTGACTCATTGTGTTAATGGTTGTGAGGCATGTATTAATATCTGTTAATCTGTTAATATCTGGATCTTACACTGTGTTCATATCTTGTTAGGCAACCAGAATTGCCTGGGAGATGGATTTATACAAGTAATAATACTTGCAAATTAGACTGCTTTTCAATTTGTTTCACAGAAAATCTCATCCATGTTCCCCATCCATGTTTGAATCTCAAATTTTGAAAAGTGTTCAGACATCTGCTCATATATTTAACAGATGTTGGTCAGTATGGTCCAAGTCACACAGAAGAATGGCATCTCTGATGAAAATAGCAGAACAGAGTATAACTGTCTTTCAAGTTTGTATATGCTCACAGTACCTTTAGTAGTGATGACTTCTGTGAGGCAGCAGCGTAGTGTATGTGACTTGGCATCCTTTTGTGGCAGCAGGCATAATAGCAGTATTCTGGCTACGCAGCGGAGGAAGGCCAGCTCTGATTCTGGATTGACCAAACAGGGATGGAGAGGAAACGGCCGGGAGCAATCCTCTGGTCTAGATACACCGTTAAAAAAAGACACAGATTAGGCTATAAAAGATATTAACAGAAAGAGACAGGGTGAGTTTGAGTTGTTATTCTAACGGAGCAAGATATCGGATGAAATTATGTGAGCACCGCTAACAAACACAGCCTGTGCAGCCATTGTTACTCATACTTCAGCTGTGTTTCATCTCCATGTCTTTGTTTCTAAAACTTGATTGAACACAACCCACTGCTGCAACATCGTTTGTAGATTATTCAGGATGAGGGGAAAAGGGCACCTCAGTCGTGAGACCAAATCAAAAGTCTCGCCTGACTTGTCAGTGTAATGAAAATTGGAGATGACAGAATCATCCGTCTGTCTGTAAAAGTTCCCAGTGTGTAGATGGAAGGAAGTGCGATCATTTCTGCCTGTCTGCAGACTTTATAGGATGTTATGTGACAGAATCTGCCGAACATTGATTTTACTGACATTCACTTACATGATATTATGCTTGTATCCCTTATTATATTCCGTTAAATGTTATCAGGCCTATGGAACATCAGCTAAACTAAAGTACCAATTTATCACTAGATATGTGTGTGTATGTTTGTATATTTTTACCTTGCAGATGCAGCCTTGAGGTCAGTGAAGTGTGTGTGTAGAATACGGATAGTGTCATAACACACCACATTGACAAGGTCAATGTCAGCCAGTCTGGATCTTAATTGACCAATCATCTGCCACCAGTCCTCTGACAGCATGCAGTACAACTGGCCCTCATCACAACTCAGAGGGATGTACCAGGACAAGATGTAGTCTCTGTATGAATAGTCAAACACTGGAGAAAGAGACAGAGGGAAATAAAATCTAAGATACAAGACAAGGAACTACGTGCCATCGAGGAACACAAATTAATCTGACCTGAATTTCAAGTCCCCAACCCCCTGCTTTCGGACTGTTGAAGGGAACCAAAGCACCCAGTGAAAATATACGCCAATTCATGGAAAACTAATGCAGAACTCAGGAAAACCTGTCAACATTTCTTTCTTTCTATTCACATAGGATCAAATACATCATGTAAATTAGTGGTTTACAACAGGGGAGCTATGGACCTGAGATTACAAGATCATATACAGAGTGGATATAATTTTAACAGACAAAATGTGATTGCTTTTAAAAATCTGTTTCTTTTTAATCCGACTTTAGTTCTACCTCTTTAGGCCTCTGAAAATGATTTACAATAAAACATTTATAATCTGAAAGTCACTATTTCATTTCATTGCTCAAAACAACCAGACATGGAATGAGTGATGATGGATTACTTTGTACACTGCTTGGCAGTAAGGAGGTCAAACAAAAATTGCTAGAAGCCACTGCTGTGGTTGAATCTTTCAATTTGAGAACACTGGAGGTTTTGTGTATAGCCTATCCCAGCTAACATGGGGTGAGAGGCGGGGTACACCCTGGACAAGTCTCCAGTTCATCACAGTGCAGACACATAGAGACATACAACCACACACGCTCACACCCACACCTACGGGCAATTTTAGTGTCACCAATTCACCTATATCATATGTTTTTGGACAGTGGGAGGAAGCCAGAGTTCCCGGAGAGACCCGACGCAGACACAGGGACAACATGCAAACTTCGCACAGATAGGCCGGCAGACGTGGATTCAAACCCAGTACCTTCTTGCTGTGAGGTAGCAGCGCTAACCACTGCGCCACTGGTATGAAAAATGATGGTTATCATATCCTGTTCATCGGCTTATCCATGTTATTGAATTCTACTGTGTTACCATACCATACAAATCTTTTAATCGATCTGATGGGAGTGAATACTGTCAAACATTTATTGAATACAGATTATCGTTGTGCACAGTATGTCGCCAAAATTCCATACAACGGACGTTTTCCACAATACAAAAAGGCTGTAAACGTTCTCCATTCTGCATGTTCTATGACAAATGGTTTATAACAAGCAAGTCCGGTAAATAAGTGGCTCTATTATCTGCGCGTGAGAGGTCATTGATTTCTATGTTTGATCTAGTCCAGTGGTGACCTGTAGAATGCAACCAGTCTTTTTAAAATGATCTTAGACATCTCTGTGAATCTAATGTGCTGTGTGCACATTCTTGGATTTGAATCCAGGAACTGAGAACCAATAAAACTGATACAAAAATTCCATTCATTTAGATAACTTACACAGCAGGTTTTATCTTTGTATATGATGAGGTCATCATAAACTCATACCCCACTGGGACGTAAAGACCTGTTTAAACACACATGCAAGCTTGTGCAGATATACACTCTTGGTGTAAATCCCAGAGCCATCTGTTACTTGGCAGCTATACATACTGTTCCACTCACAGCGAGTGTGTGTGTGTGTGTGTGTGTGTGTGTATGTGTGTGTGTGTGGTGTGTATTATGGGCACAAATTCTACCGCTGTAATCCACTATGAGTGGGAGGGATCACAGCAAAGTCATAGTGAAAGAAACAGAGGTCCATCGCTCAGCACTTTTCTCAAAAACAGAAGTTGCTAAATTTTCCAATAGTGTCAGAGTATTTTCATGAGGAGTCCTCTAATGAGTCAACCATCAGCTAAAACACTCATTGAAAAGAGACTTCATTTGCAAGCTTTATTCCCTTCTGTATAGTAAGGAAGAGTAAATAAGATGACATCTTAGACCTGCATAAATGTTTGGTAGTTGTGATTTCAATAATTTTTCTGATAAAGATAAGGACTGCATTGTATAATTATTATAAATATAGCGGGGGTGTATATTATACGAAGCGCATCACAGATACCTTGTAATGACAGAGGTAAAATCCAATGAGAACTGACAATACAATTTATGAAGCCTGAATTTTTGGTCCACCATATTTTGTGCGATTGCTCTGTAAATAACAACAATATAAAAAAAACATTTGGCAGTAAGACTAAAAACTGCTGGCTCAAGTGGATCCCACTATCAGGAGCAGATGTCTTTTTCTATTCTTTTAATGCTCCAGTATCTAATGCTACTAATGTCACAGAACAATCGGAAGTCAGTAGTACTGACCAAAATGTCTTTACAAAAAGAAAGTTTTCAATGCATTTGCCATAATTTTTTAATTTTCACAATCAATATTTTAATCTGAAAAAACTACAGAATGTATCGCACGGTAAATCTGACCAGTCTCCATTTTTATAAATCTGGGTACATTAAAGGCTTAGTATCCTCTTCTAAGAAAACAAACCCTGCCACACTGTCACCAAAGTTGCTTTTTCCCTCTGTAAGGTTATGGTTCTCTTACACCTGACAAGTAGGTAGAATATAGGTGGAGGGCTACCGAAGAGAACTACGTATTTGTCCATAAACTCTACAAATAGACCGAACATGTGTTACAGTCGTAATATTTCATAATAAACTCGCAATGTGCTGTAAAATACAAAAGTCATGGAGAAAGAGAACCATGTGAGTTTAACTTCGTGTCAACTAGGTAAAATATTTAAAGCACGACATATCAGATTAACTTGACATTCTGTGTCCTGAAATGTGGCTCCTGTACATAGAAAAATTGTGACGTCATTGCAGACATATTCATGCACTGCACAGCCATGAAAGCCACCTTCAGCAAAGGCAATGAATTACCTTCCTTTAGGGCTTTATCCACATTGTGTGACACCACCACCCTCCTGTTCTGGTTCAGCTCCTGAATTGGCACCAAAAAACGGCCCTGAAGAACAAGTGTCAGATCACATCTCTTTACATAACAGATGGAGATGACGGCATAAAATCAGAAATAATGGGTATCATGGGGATGAGATGGAACAGAAGATTGACAGTTGTGTGTCTAATAAAACATAAACTTCAGACAAGTAAGGTAGCTCAACTTTGTCAAGGCTAATACAAAATGTCAACCACACAAATATGTGGGACAGCTTTCTTCCACTGTCAACAGAAAGAGTCATCACAACACGGCAGAAAGCAAACACTTGGTGCTGGGCTGTGGTTTCCTGTTCAGGCAAATCACTAGCAGGTTCTAAACAACAAACAAAATCAGCCTATGTGCATGTGCCTGTGTGTTTAAGTGTGTCTACATCCAGCAACATCACTATCTAATATATTATTGAGCAATACAGGGAAGATTCTAGAAGATGACAAGGGTAGGAAATAATTGCCTTGAAGCTGTTGTGATGCACATAAGACAAGTGTATATGACTAAAGATGTAAAAAAAAAATATAATTAACTATAAATACCAAAAATGGATTATAAAAATCGATATTAAAACCTATACCAGCGGTTCAAAATTGTGCAAGGTGACCCATGCACAAATCTGCCACAGTGTTCAAATGAAAAGATTGCAGTGTCTTACCATGAGCTTGTTGAAGAACTCCTGCTGCACAGCTGACTCCTGTCTGCTTCTGTCAAAGCAGCTGACTTTGAGAGGACTCTTCCTGACTAGCAAAACGAAGCTCCCAGCCAGGAAACACAGCAGTGCGAAAGTCACGTAAATGAACAGCTTCAAGAAGAAAGAGGTGAGAGTCAGACCTCCCCAAGCCAGCTGAAAAACTACTGCTGCCACCACGCCCAGGCAGAAAGCCGGGACGAACCGGAAAGAGAAGCCGATGGAGGAGTTGGCAGACATGGGCCTCTCTTCTCCTCTAGTGCTGCTACTTCCTCCAGCCAGGGGTGTAATGGTAGTTGAGAGGGTGGGCATACTGCGACCCCACCATCCATATATATGTCAGTATTAGCTAGGCTTGAAGGTTGATCCGTTGGTCTGTATGCCGAGTCGGAGAGGTAGGTATACCGTGTACACTGGAGTATACCCACGACTACAGCCCTGTCTCCAAGTCGAGGCATTCCCTCTGTGACATCTCCTCACCGACCTTCTCCGCTAGATATTCCACGCTCCACGCATCGGCCCTTCGTGCGGCCGCGGGTACACTACCCCGTCAGCTCGGTCATCCACAACGATATTCAACAGAACGGGGAACCAGACTTGTCTCGGAGGCGACAGTCGCAGACAGTCGCTCAGACACCAGATGGAGAGGGAAGCGGGGTGATGGATGTAGCAACATCCACCGTCACCTTGGAGACAAACAGGGAAAGGGTTGCGTTAGCTCACTGACTGCTGATAAGCAACTAGGCTTGTAGGGAACTGAAAAAAAAACTACCTGACAGTAGGGAGTCGTGACCCACCTGCCCAAAACAAATATATATATGAAAAGACACAGTAAACTTGTAAATCTGTACATATTGCTACTAAGTCATGTACAACGACAGCTAAGTTAGCTAGCAAGCTAGTTTGCAAAGTAACCGATTCCACACAAGCTAACGCTAACTTACTCACCTATTTTCTAAAAGGTGTGCGGTAACAAAACAACATTCTCGCTCCCCTCCTCTGTAAAATAATGGGCATGTGAGGATCTGCAAAGGCAAAAATAAGATATCATACGTGCAACAATAACATATACGGCTGTTGTTTCACTGTAGCCTCACTTACAATCTCTTTCTAGGCGTGGGAGACTATCAGCCAATCAGCGATCGTGTTAACACCGAAGTGTGTGCTTGTTTTATAATTTAAGCTAGTCCGACTGCACGGCGGGGTTGTTTTAAGGTTATTTCACCCTTCAGCGAAAAAAAATAACAACCAACTGGGCAACCACAGATATTAATCAAACATACATGAAATATCTTGTTATGCTGTCAGATATATCATCTCCTCAAATCACACTGAAGGTCTCTGACATTCTAAAAAATTATTTTCTGTGGTGTATATTTTCATGAGGTGCAAAGACAAAATAAGTATTTACAAGCAATATTCATGCACAATTATTTTCACTTATATTACCTGTGGACATCCACTGGATATTATTGGAAAGAAACAGGTTTGAGACCCAGCAAGTCTACATGGATTTAGGGTCCCTGAACCCACTATGTTACCCAGATGCTGGCCACTGCTCCCTCTGCAATGGGTCAAATGCAGAAAACTTGATTTCCGTCCGGATAAATAAAGTAACTTTTTTTTTACTTCACTATGGAAAGGTTTTTTTTGTTTTCTGGGGTTTGTTTTTGTTTTTTTTAATGAAAATACTTCTTCTAACAAATTTCACATTTAAGTTGATGAGTTCAATCATGGAGTGTAATCCTCCGATGGTCATAGGACAAGATATTTCCTACTTCCTACCAACCCTAACCCTCATCAGGGAAAAGGGTGCTACTACAAAGCAGGGGGTTGGGTACTTTTTGTGGATAAACCCATTCTGTCAGTGACAACATTTTAGACGTTAAGGTTAGGTTGTAACCATAAGCAGGAATTTATTATATGATAGAGAACCCATTTAAAAATTGTTGATCCAGATGATGATCCAGATCAACAGCAAAGTCACAATAATAATAATCCAAGAAACAGACAAGAAAAAGTCACAACTTCAAGCAAAAAAATTACTGCCTTGGTGGATAGAGAATGAATCACATGTAAAGTAATGACCTAAGAGGTGCTGAAACCAGGCTATATGGTTCCCAGGTGTAACCCTTCCCCAAGTGAAAGCTTAGCTAAAGAGCTAACATTCTGAAAAAAGTTCATCTATTTCTCTAAATAACCAACAACTAGTAAAAACATTCCGACTTTGAGTTTTGACAACTTGCTTATATGCTTTATTTTAGCATTGAAGCATATAGCAAGCATATATTATATTTAGCATATGTATTAAAGACCAAATTGGACGCTTTTTTGACTCACTTTTGCACTTTCAAATTATTTTCTGGGGACAAATAAGGTTTCCTGAACATGAAAACCATGTCTTATGGCAGTTAAAACAGGAAGTGAATATTATCTAGGAAAATGTACTTATTCTTACACTTTTACTAAAGATAATAAATATATTTTTTTAGATTGTATAAACACTCCCAGATCTATTGGTGAAAAATGAATATGATTAAATTTGCATATTCATACAAAAATGAATTCAATTCTGTATAACGAGTTAGAGGTAAGGTAAGACAGCAGCCTGACTGTTTACTTACACATAGAGACTGAGAACAAGCTGTGATGACTATCAGTCCTTTGAGCAGCACCTAACCTTCTATAGTCTTCTTGTTTTAAAGGCACAAACATAAAAGGTCAAAATTTAGAAAGAGAGCTTCACTAGCCAAGAACAAAAAGAAACTGGTGAACCGCCAGATTCTTTACAGTCATAAAACATTTAAAAAAAATATGCAGTGAGTGTCCAAAACAGATGCAAACTTATTTAAACTAGTCTCAGGTTGAGGAGATTCGGTGTTATTTAAAAGATGAGAATTGAATGATAGAATAGAGGGGCATATTGGTAATATTAATAGAAAAATAATGTAACACTGTGCTTGTGATCATTGACATCTTTCATTTTCTCTACCATCTGTCATCCACCATCTCCTCCATCCTCTATTCTCTTCTTAACAGCTCAAATTATGCAAAAGAAGGAGATATGAAGTAGAGGAAATGTGAAGAGGAGACCTGCTTTTATTAGCCACACTGTGAGGAATCAGTTTCAGATAATGAAGCTGCTCTCACAGCAGGTGTGTATTTCAGGAAGGAGCCTAAACTTAATATATGACATATTTTACTTTCAGTCATTGCTATTTATATTTATCTACATATGAAAAATGTCTACAACCTAATTTAACAGTTTAAAGAAACTGGTAAACTGTAACTAACTAGTTTCTTTAGTATTTTCACAGGAGAACCCTTAGGGGATTAGAGTGAAATTATCAATTTATTTCCCAATAAAAATTCCAGATAATTATACAAAAGCATATTTGTCCAGAATAGTTGCTGTAGTATAATCTCCAGGAGATCAGGTGGGTTTTTGCGTTCTATCTGACACTTAAGTTATAACTACCACTGGTTCACTGATATGAGTAATGATTTTTGTGTTGCTACATGTTTTTGTACTTTCCCTTTCAAGTTATTGTACTTTCTCCAACTGGGTCTGTGCAAACGGTCTCTGCTCACTTAACTTTTTTAAAATTTATTTATTTTCCCAACTTGACTGACGCAGCATAAAAAAATTACACTCTCCAGAGGATTGGACACATTATTTCGTCTATACATCCCCATATATTTAAAGACTTTGTTGTGTCTGTATACTGATCATAGTATCAACCATTTTGCTAAGGGTAAAACTTTTATTTTTTCATCTGTATTCAAAGGTAAGCTGTGGTGGATCCCAAATTTTGCCGTATAAAATATGGTGACCGTGCACAAGATATTACGTTAAAATACGATGAAAAACTGTTAAAATTTAAACCTAATCATGATTTACATGGTCAAATGGCAAAAGTAAAAGATTGTGTAATTCTAAATAGTGTATGTATGTAGATGCAGTGACTTATCTTAAATGAAGAAACAGCAAATAAATGTATCTATAAAATACCAAAATTTGGTAAAAAATCAATTGGAGCAACTCGTTACTGTAAAACTAATATTCTGTCTTAGTGTCAGATATTTCTGGAATGAAAACTTAGCCTTAATCATTTAACAAGAGCAAAACACAATTTCTACAAGAAACAAGATCCTAAAGATACGGTACATATTTGTGCAAATGGCAAATATTGATTTAGTTTCAATTATATGAACAAGTTGACATTCTATCTATTTTCATGGTAATTTACCGTAATGTCCTGTACATGGTGCAGCTGCAGGTATTTAACCGTAATATTCTTTTTTCTTCTTTTTTTTTTACAGTGCAAAGCATGAAGTTCAACTTATTAAATCAAGTAAATGAGACATTTTCCTCAGTTTATCCCTTGTTTCAAGACATTCCTCATTCTTGCAGGAGTCTCTTGTCATAGCAACGGAGCCTGATTTGTTATGTTATAACATGAGGAAGATAATGTTATAACGTGAAAGGGATTATTATTTTTTCAGTACTTCATTAATCTACGCAAGGCTCTTAAAATGAATGTGCTAAATGTGGACAAAATCGATGTCGATGTAGTTTTAAGAGATCATCAACCTTAAATAATCGAGCTGAAGTTAATTCCAGATTCCAGAATCCAAGTTATCTAGCAGTTTAACTGATGGAAAAATACCGCTGATGTTCGGAGCCCCAATAAAGTTTCACAAAATACAGCTAATGAAACGTTTTACTTACATATGGCTCAATCAGTGAAGCTGTTTAAAGTCCATCCTCTGAAGTAAGCACAATATTCCTGTCTTCTCTGGCGATGACTTGTTGCATCCGTCGTCGTTTACGGACTCTCAGCATACTATGGGATGTAATGAGTGCAGATCCTGACTGGAAATAGTTGTTACCATACATAATACCGATATTTCAGAATGAATGGAGATCTGTCATCGGCTCTAAATGGTAACGCGGATCAGAACAAAAACCTCCCGAGTGTTCACTATCACCAGTAACTAAGCTTCTTTTGAACGTTGCCTTCTATCTGCCCGCCGGTGCGGGGCTTAATAATGAACAAAGGAGTGACATCACAAATGAAGATACCTATAAATATGAAGTTGTCATTTTACAATATGGAATAGACATGAGTGAATATGGACTCAGATTGTTGGAGAGCAGCATTGGGAAACATGTCAGACAAACGTAAAGCCGACACTGCTGGAACTAAAAAGATTCTGCAGAAAGTCAGAAGAAAGAAATCTGACAGTGACAAAGGTCGAGTAGTTGTTGAAGATTCTGAAAGTCATCTGTGTGGGATTGAAATACACAGCATCTTGTTTCATTCCACCTGGGATAAAACTATCTACGTCCATGGAAAGGTACTATTGCTGGTTTAAGATGCGGGGATCAACCTGTTGAGAGGAAAAGTATGGTTGCCCACGAGTCCAAAACACATTTACATCTGTGAAACCCTTTTGCCATGAGCAAAATAAATCAACATTTCAAAGAACGCGTGACAAACTTGAAAATAAATTTACCCTACATGAAACATTTTTACATGTCCCAAAAACAAGGTTTCAAACTTCAAGTCCTAACAGAGGGGGCGGGTCCTATAAACCGGAAGTGATTGTTGTTAACATAATTACTGTCAGATGGGAAGTTTCAATTGTCCATTAATTCACAGAGGTATGAGCAGTATTTCTTTCTTCTTTTTTTTTTATTTCACGACAGAGACATCTGTCACCACCATTTGTTTTAATCCGGTATAAGAATGAAACAAAAACTACATGCGAGATTTTCCGGAAACTTGCTGGTGGAGTTGGATTTTTGGTAAATTCAAACCCCAAATAAGTCGTGATCTTGCTTCAAAGAGAATATCCAGTATTTTGGGGCACATTCTTTACATTTACATAACAGGAGAAGGTTTTTTCCACCATTTCCATTTGTTTTGCAAAAACTACGAGAAGGACTTTAATGAAACTTGGTAGAAGTGTGCAGCATGTAGAATGGATAAAGAGACAAATATTATCATTTCTAATTTGAGCATTGCGAGGGTAGCACAGTAGCGTACAGGACTGCACAGTTGCCTCACAGCAAGAAAGTTCCGAGTTCAAACCCACTTCTTTGACCTTTGGGTCTTTCTGTGTGGAGTTTGCATCATCGCCCTGATTTACACTGGTTCTCTCACGTTAATCCAGCGTCCAAAAACATGCAGTATAGGTGAATAGGTGACTTTGAGTTTTCTCATATGTGGTTGGTGACCCTGTGATCGACTGGTGACTTGTCCAGGCTGTACCCTGCCTCTTACCCAATGTCAGCTAAGATAGACTTGGGCCCCCCATATAAAATTCATGAATATAAGTTAACCTTTTGATGTTTTTGTCACTTGCAAATAGACCAATTTACAGTTCACCATGAAACAGTGTGGAAGGGTTGTGGAAGATAAAGTGAAATGTTGATCAATCCATGAATTTCTGTTGTCTTACCTTTGTGCAAGATGTTTTTTTTCTCAGAATCTTTGTTAGTTTTGTCTGATGAGGGGGGATGTGCCAAAGAACTAACCATTGTTGGAATAGATTTGGATGAAGCATGACTTTTTTTGCATGCAGCAATTTGTGATGATGCTCAACCCTTTGTGTCATTAAGATTATTTCAAGGGGACTGCTGGGTCTTTGCGGAGTTATATGTTGCCCTGAGTCACTTTTATATGTGGCTTTTTAGACACGAAAAACATTGACAATGCTTATGTCAGGACATTGGTAACCAGTATCACCAGAAGTAGACATGACACTGATCAACATATCCTCAACAGCTTGCTGATCAGGAAGCTGTGGTAATCATGGAGAAGACTCCCTTCCATGAGAACACCCTAGCTGAGCTTTTCAGAGGGCTTAAGCTTGAGATGAGGAATGACATCTACAGCACTCATCAATTACAACTTCCTCCCGAGATCAACGGTACTATCAGAAAAAGCAGTAAATTGACAGAATTTTTTTAATCCAGAGACTGCTTTCTGCAGCTTGGGAAAGTGACATAACCTGAGTTTTTCTGTTTTACAGAGATCAAGACAACAGTAGTGTGTCCAGCCACAGGGAAGTATATAAATACTTTTTTGTGTCAAGAGAGATTCCAAGTGGAAGAGACAAACGAGGACTATCGTTCCATCACTCTGCCCTACATTGAGAAGAAGAAGAGACTTAACATACAGGTCAGTATTAAATTGTGAATTGGTATCATAGTGCATACTTGTGAATGTCCATTTGCGTATTTTAGACAAGAGAAGATATCATTTCATTATCTTTGACCGAAGGGAAATTTAATGCACACTGTTCAGCCCCAATTTCACAGAAAGTGAAACAAAGTAAACATGCAATGATTTCACTGAAACCAATATCATGTAGTACACGCTCCATACAAAACATTTACACATATAAACACAAATTTTTAGTTGATATCGCACAGCTTAGTGATGTTTTGCACACATAATAGTGTTACACAGACAAACATATTACACATCTGTGTACACACATACTGTATAGCTGAGCGAACCTGTCCTAGGAGTTATCATTGAGGAGCTTAATGAATGTTGAATGTTAGGATCATGTGTGGATTAACTTAACATCACTGTGACTCTCAGTGGGTGTACAACATCTTGGAGAAAAAGGCAGAGACTGACAGTATAGTTTATGAAGATCTCGACCCGGGGGTCGGCTTTGTTCTCATCCCAGATATAAAATGGGACCGAAAACAGGTGAGAAACTGCTTTATTATGCTAGACTATAACTATTGTTATGTTATATTATATTATACTAGACTGGACCCTAGAATATGTTTGATGTCTTTATTTGTAATTGGAATTTAAACATGATTTTAATAGGGTGGTGTTGTTATCTGTAGAAAAATCACACCATATAACATCATTATATTTTTATGTTACTTGACAAAGTTTGCTATAATCTGTAGGTAAGTATAATATAAATATACGTGTATACCTGTATATATATGTATATAGCATATATATTGCAAATCAAACATTTCAAACAATAACCATTTATTCCTTTTCCTGACTACAGCAGTCTCAAAATTCATTAAACTCTTAATGACAAGTTGTACTATGTAGTAGAGACCCCTCTGCTACAAAAACCTGCTGTAAACATGATTCATAGACAGACACCACCTTCAGGCAATGATGGAATCTTAGCTTAATTTCTCATGGGCAAAAGCTTTATGTGCTGCAACTTCTGTTTTCTAAATTCAACCATAGATTTTCCTTTTTGCTTTGAGTCTGAAAACTATGACAGCCACTCTAGAATGTTCCCGGACTTCTGAATCTAAGCATTGGTGGACTTTAAGGTATGCTTTGAACCATTGTCCTATGGAACATGCGATGAACACCTACTCAAAGAATCCTCACATTAGAGAGGATGTTTTCTGGGATTTACTGCTACATGATGGAATCCATCTTACCCGTTGTAGTTTTCCACTGCCTTAGGAAACAAAGCAGCATCACCACCACAATCCTTCACTGTGGGTAGGGTGTTCTTTTCGGCAGAATCACCAGGCTTTCTCTTCCAGACATCCCCGGATTAATTGGACTGAAAAGCATGACAAAACTTTTAAGGTCTCTTAAGATGATATTGACTATAATAGAGCTGATTTTTCTAGTTCTCTCGGGTCAGCAGCAGCGGTGGCGAGCTTGGATTTTGTCCACAATACTGCTACCTAAATTAATGCATTAACAGAAAAAAGATTCACTAGTTGACAAAGCTGACTTGAAAATGTGTGCTTTGATGAGAGATGCTTTTCAAGGGATTGGATCATTTTGAGACTGAAGTAGCCACTAAAAGTAGTATTTTGTTTGAATGCGGGTAAAAATACATAAAGCTTAGTACTAGTGTATGATGTGGTTATTACAAACGACTGATTAATCTAATATTTTTTTAGTAAATACTATGGGATTTAATAATTTTGCTTTCAACCATAGATAATGAAAGGAAAGAAGAATTGAAGTATTAAGAAATGAAGTATAATAATGATATGCTCACTTTGTCATTTCATTCATATAAGGGACTAACTGTGAAGTTAACCAGCACAATGATGTCATTTCTGATCATCAAACAAACCAACAGGATTTAATACACGCTGTTAGGAACCACTGAAATTAGGAGAAAACTCATATTGTGTGACACCAACGGTGTTCTGATTTCAGGTGTTTTGGAGCATATCTGCATTGGGCCTAACTGGTGCATGTGATCTATGCACAATTGCTGCTGCTTTTATCACAAACAAATACTATATGGCTTAAGTGTGGAAAGTTGGGGACCCATAATTTAAGATAAGTGATCATAATAACTGTCTTCATCTTTCAGGTTGATGAGTTGCACCTGATCGCCATAGTAAATCAGAGAAACATCAAGAGTCTCAGAGACCTGACCTCAGAGCATCTACCACTG